>VUQI01039775.1:0-19783 GCA_015106735.1 Paratilapia polleni | reverse complement strand
AGTTTTAAGCCTAATCTTAAAAGTAGAGAGGGTGTCTGTCTTCCGAATCCACAGTGGGAGCTGGTTCCATAGGAGAGGGGCCTGAAAGCTGAAGGCTCTGCCTCCCTTTCTACTTTTAAATACCCTAGGAACCACAAGTAAGCCTGCAGTCTGAGAGCGAAGTGCTCTATTGGGATAAGTCTGCCTATTTAGGGCTTTCTTGTGGTGTTTGACATTGTCTATTTTTTGATGCAGGAGTTGCCTAATCCAAGATGATTTTCCCCTATGGGTGACAATAAAGTGATCTTATCTATCTCATCTTTGCATGTACAGTGCTTAACAAATTTATTAGACCACCACCGAATGTAGGTTTTATGCCACAGCTGCCCTAAATTGGTAATTACCAAAATCCTTTATGTTTCTGTAATGGTTAATCCACCAATATGTGCAAGCTCTTTAATCAAAATGATATTTTTAATGCTACAATATAATTATTGTTGTTATCTATGAATTTTCAAATTTGCAGTTTTACAAAAAAGCAGAAAAAGTAGTAAAGCACATTATTATTTTTTGATTAAGTTGCCAAATTACAGTTATTTACTTGCATTCCTGAACAGAAAAATTAGTTTTAGTGGTTGAATGTTCTGCTTGATTAATTTCTGACTTCTCAGAGAAGTCCAGTGTGCCAGCTCAAATTTGAGTATAAAAACGTGAATTCAGTTTGAAATTCCTCACGCCTGTTCAAAATGGTAAAACGTCCAGAGTCCACATTAAAGCACTTCTTGATGCTGGATGGTCTTTCTGGTTTTTGTGACAGGTGGTCTCATAAATTTGTTAAGCAGTGTATTACCTATTGAAATGTTTATAAATACAATTTTACAGTAAAGTCTTTACCACTATGAAGACAGTCTTTGACAGGTCAGATTAACGAGGCTCACAGGTAAAGACTAATCTAAGAGCAAGACAGTCGCCCGCATTTAAACATGTGGCACAACAGTAGTGACCTCATTATTTATAATAAATTATCTGCCATATTCAGATAGTATCAATCAGGATCTGACAGCAAATGACACTGGGTACTTCACACAGTGTCCCAGTTTGAGTATTACAATAATGGTCTGATTCATTTAAAGTTTACTGAAGTGTGTATGGATGTGTTCCCATAACTACATAAAGGATGTGACCTCTTTAATTATTGAACTGACAATTAAAATATTGCTGCCAAATTAGGAAAACGGTAACCTAATGCATTCTATGTCACTTAATATGCTGTCAGATCTTTTGGGAAGTACTTAATAAGGAGAGAGCATTGTGGCTTGATGCACCATTGTTGTGGGCATGTCTGAACAATTTTATTATAACCAGCATTGAGCATCAGTATCATCATATCATGTTGGTCTGTTTTTATAAAAATTCACTGGAGAAAACTTTAAAAAGTAGATGGGACAAGTAGTTGTTCATAACAAGTTACAGCATATGAAGGGTGTCATGTTTTACCTACATTTTGATACCAGGCTCATCTTCTGGCTACAATCCCTTCTCTGTCAAATTGGTTTTCTAATATAGTCATTTTTAGACATTTGCAAATGTGGCTTATGGCTTTGAAATGGAGAAACAACATTTGTGTTTAGATGTTCTATATAATAGTTTGAAAACATCACATTGATCATAAAACATAAGGTCTTGAAGAACTATTTCAAAATCTTTTTGAGCACACAGAACAGTCTGGATCATAGAATTTGTTGTACAAAAAAATCAGGTGATTCTGAAGGGGTCAGGTGGGAGGCCCTGACTGTATTGAAACAACAGAGGTGGACAGAACTGGTGCATGATATACCTTTTGCTCCATTTTTTAAGCACATTGGTACTGATTTAAAAAAAAAAAAAACAACAATGAAAAATCATGGTAAAATGATTTTTAGAATTGTAGTGAACTGCTATCCCTACTGTTCTAGTTTGATGTTTATAGTTTTTGAAGCGATGCTCCACAGTTACAGTCACTGATGTGCAGTTCCTCTGTGGTGGCTCCATACAAGTGGGCACTGACAATCACATATTATAAGATGTAAAGTATAATTCATTTTGACTGACCAAAATGCAGTTCATACCACTGATATTTATGTACAGTCCTGATGTAGTTATAAAGTAGTGTATCACAGTCTGACTTTTCACAGTTCTCCTCAGAACTTTTCAGCTGCCTCAAAACAAAAGATGTACAGTGGAAGTATTAATTATCAGGTATTTTCAAATTGGGACAATTGCTAATATGCTAATAGTTAATAAATGCAATTTTTAAGTTTTTTCTCATTTTTTGTCTAGTCCAAAAAACAAAAATCACCCCGTGCCACCCAGCAGATTAAAAAGGAGCTGTTCAGATAGATATGTGCTTTCCCAGCAATGCACACACAAACACATGCACACACACTGATTAAAGCATCATGGGGGTTGTTAAGAATGCCCTTCTGAAATCAAAGGCAAACAGACAAAAATATGTTTTGCAAAGAACTCACAGAACTACAGAGAGAGAGAAAAAATATTGCTTCTGGCACAACATATGATTTCTACAATTTGTTTTTCTTCCCTTAGGAAAGATGAGTTTTGTCTTAGATCCAAAAAAGCTTCTTCTTTTTTTTTTTTAACATTTCTTTGAGTTTCTTGCTCATTTTGACAGGTCTGTGCTCTGGCATGATTCCAGCTAGCCTATATTTCTTTTCTGCACCTTGTTCTGAGGTACTGACAGGATGTTTAACTTAGCTGACATATTTTCTCATATTGTAAATCAATGCAAGGAACTTTGATACATCCTACACATGTAAAAGCTTTTTTGACAGTAGGCTCCTAGGATCAGGGTCAGTGCCCAGTCTCCAGGCTGTCATTTTAAGATGCTCTTTAATAGCATTAAAAGAGCTGCTTCAGCCTTCTGATCTGGACTTATCTGGCAGCAGGGGATTTCACTCCACTGTCACTGTGCTCAAACCACATGTTCATGTCTGTCTGTTTTTTTATTTCTGAAATGGTTTGTTTCCCAATGTTTTGTTTTGGGTTTTTTTACATTGACAAAGTGTGTACATTTTTTGACTTGGCTTAAATTCTTTGCACCATTGCCAGTAAAGCTTTTTTCAACATGAGTGATTTAGCATTTTGGGTCGTTATCAAGCATGGGAGGTGGGAAATAAAAATTATTTTTCTGATAATTTTCTGAGGCCAACTATACATCTACCAGAGTTGACATAAAATTATTTTATTTTATTCATTTATCAGACTTCAACCTTAAAGTGTTGATGTTACACCAGCCTTGCTTTACATTTACATAAAACTACAGTCTTCTCTGACATAACGTCTCAAAAATCAATGTTGATAAAGTCTAAATCTTCTCTTCAAGGTTTTCTGCTTGCATTTGGCAGTCCACCCAGCTTTTGGATGGATTTTCCCGCATGGTCCCTAGAGCATCACACCTACTTTGATAAACTCTGAATTCTTTTTGTGTAACCAGTAGGTCAAAATTTGCACTTTACATTGGAAAATATGTCAACATCTGCTTGATGGATTGGAAAAAAATGCAGACATTGAGTGTTCTTACACATCCTAATGATTTTGGCAATCGTCTGACTCTTCCTCTATCCTCTATCCTCTGAAGAAGAGAATATATTCAAAGCCACAAATGTCAAAAAGGTTGACACAGATGTTCACATTTGTCCAATACTTTTTAAAGACGAAATGCCTGATAAGCAAATGTTTCTCTCAGCCTTGGCTGCACTTTGTTTCTTAATACAAAGTTTACTTCCCAGCAAACATGGTCGAAACCCTAACATCATCTCCCTGGTCAAAACTGGCCATGGTGTAACTGTAAAACCTGAACCGTAGACAGATGGGTGTTGACATTTTTATGTAGAATAGAGCTCTAGTCAAACCATCTCTTATGAAGTAAGAAATATAAATCAGATTATTGCAATGAAAGAATACACTGCACCTGTCTTTGTTGTATTTGAAACCGTGACAACAAATCTGGCTAGTACATGGTTGTGAACAGACAGCCACACAACGTCTTTTCCACGTACACAGACTAGTATTACCACAGCCTGTTTTTTGGGTTTTTTTTTCCTTTTAATAAACAACACTTTTAAGCCATTTACATTTATGTAACAATAATAGGAAGCAATTCTTGAACACACACGTTCTCTTGCTAGAAAGTCTGACAAGGATGCCCAAGAAGAACCTAGAACCAACGTCAAGGTAACATTCGCGACATTGGTTCAACTTTCATATTTGAACTATTTTTCCACCATAACTAGACATCGACAAAAATCCGCCAGCCTATGGTTATTCAGTGTCAAAAGGTTTGCTTGGTTAATTATATAGAATAGCAGTGGGTACACCCCTGAGCAATCACAAATTATTCCAAAGTGTAACTGCATTACTTCTGATAGGATATGATAGAAACACTTGTGTGATTTTGGCAGTGTTCTTAGGGCATACTGGAATACTCCTCTTCTACCAGGCCTCTGGAGAATAGTACTATGCAAGTACTGCTCAGTCTGTGGCACTGTTTTAGGAAGATGGTTAGTCTCCACTCTTCCTGTATTATTGTACACCTTTGTGAAATCTCACAACCACATTTTTTTTATTTTTCCGTCTTTATGCAGTTAGGCTGACTGAAAATCACAAGTGTACTTTATTTAAGTGATTACAGATTTGTGTGTGACTTGTCAAAGGTGTACTCACTTTTGTTATATTGAGATTCTAATGAGGGGCCTTTTTCAATAAAGTTTTTTTTTAAAGGTATTTGTTTTCAGTTGTCTGTAAGAGGAAATTTAAGTGTTATTGCAAGGAAGTGTACTTGTTGTTTGTATGTATGTTGTATATGTGAACACAAAAAACTAAGACAGTGAACAGTGTAACATTATAGCATTTTCTGCTGTCATTTCCACTGGCATTTTGACACTAGGCAGTTGTGAAGGTAATTCTGGTCCACCTCTACTAGAAATCCTAGTGCTAACAGCAAGTACAGTGTAGTTATCCTTTAAAAATGAAGGGTCTATTGACTAGTGTGAGGTCTGAGGCCGACAGGCTGGGTTGTGTGTTGCCTTTATAATGGGGCTGTGTATTAGGGTCAGGACTTTTATCTGTTGCCTTTGCCAGGTCAGGTGCAAAACAGCAGCTGCTGGCACTGGACACAGCTGTATGCCTGCCAGTTTCTGATAATCTCTGGATTGAATGTGATAGTTGGATGATATCAGAAAAGAGCACATTCCACAGCACTACAGTTAAAGCCTGATCCTCCAATGATGTTAGCATGATGTTGGCCTGGCTAATTTTTATCTAGCGCTGTTCAGTGAGCAAACTGTCACCCAAATAGTCAAGTCTATAGTTATAATGCTGCATTACACACTGATTAGGGTGCGACCTTCCAATGTTTTCAGCAGACTATTTCCCTGCTGATCAGAGAATTGTGCAAGCACATTAGTCACTGCTGTCTTATTTTCCTCATGACCTTGGGTGATGTATTGCTTTCATTATCTACTGATGTACTTGGGATGTTCATTATGCAGTGTTTTGATATTGTGGCTCTGTCTTTCTGTTTCTCTGGCTTCTCTCCAGGTATAAGGACTGAGCGTGTGGATGAGCTGCGTGTCTTCCTATTGGTCTGTGGCCTCAGAAGAGTCAAGGACCCCCTCTATTTGGTGGAGGCTTTTTCAAGTATGATGTGAAATTCATTACATTATATTATTTCATTTATTTCGTTGTATTGACGATGAAATGCAGATAACAAATACATGGTCAAGCTGACTACAGGAGGCTATCTTGCAATGAGATCAAACCAGTCTCGATCAGTTCTCAGACCCTCCCCATCTTTGAAAATATTATGTGTTTTAGGGACCTCACAGTACTAGAAATGTAGTTGTCCGTACCAATACCAGTAGAATTATATGATTCTCAATACCCAATTCGATATCATGGTGAAAAAAATATTCCATGTACTTAAACATAAACTCCTTTATGAAAAAGTCATTTTAAATCACTGATGTGATGGCAGACCATTTATTTGAAATTTTAAAATTATATTTTGGTGACAGGACAGACTGAAATTTTAAGATGGTTGCCAAGTAGCCTACTAATGTCACTATGAGGTATAGCGTTAGTTATATTACTTTAGCCTAAGAATTTCTATTGCCATTGCAAACATTTTAGCCTGTGGAATTTAGCTGATTTCACAATGACAATGCTAGCTGTCTCAAAAAAATGGTAATGTATACTTCAGGATGACAACTCAAAGTAGTTCCATATCCAACTCTTACTGCCTTTCTTATCAACAAGTCGGGCTGGAGCTATCGCGGCAGCTGTGCTAGTCACGATCTTCCACATGTAGTTTTTCTGTGCATGTGGGCATCTTCTTCCTCTTCTGCTTGTAAGGATAGACAGGAACACTTGTAGGCATATGCCGCCCCCATCAGTTCCAGAAGAATTGAACCCTCAATACCTACACTGCTTACGGTAATTAAAAAAACAAGTACCGTCATGTTATCAGAATCAAAAGGTATCTTAAATATTGGTTCTGGTGACATCCCTAATGTAGATACACCAGATAAACATACACCAGATAAATATATTGCATATGGGAAATCAGAAAAAACTGAAGTCTCTTAGGCAAACTTTCTTGTAATTTCTTTAAGTAGTCTTCAGGAATAGTTCTCCAGGCTTCTTGAAGGACATTCTTCTTTGGATGTTGGCTTCTCTGTCAAGGTGATCCCACACTGTTTCAATAATGTTGAGGTCCGGGCTCTGAGGAGGCCAATCCATGACTGATAGTGTTCCATTGTGTTTTTCTATCCAGGTATGCTTTTACTGCATTGGCAGTGTGTTTGGGATCACTGTCATGCTGAAAAACAAAGCCATTGCCAATCAGACATTTTCCAGATGGTATTGCATGGTGGATCAAAATCTGATGGTACTTTTCTGCGTTCATAATTCCATCAATTTGGACAAGATCCCCAACAAACCATAAAAGAGCCTCCATTGTGTTTTACAGATGGCTGTAGACACTTACTCTTGCACCTCTGTCCTGACCTCCTCCATACATATTGACGGCAATTTGAACCAAAAATTTCAAATTTGTATTCATAACTCCATAAGACCTGTTGCCACTGATTTTCAGTCCAGTTTTGATGAAATTTGGCATACCTCAGCCTTTTCTCCCTGTTTCCTTAGGAATCACTTTTTTGGTGGTAAAAATACTACTTATGTCCGAAAATGAGTGAAAAAGCAGCCAATGTCCAAAAAACTTTGAAAGACCTTCCGAAAGCCTGGATAACTATCACTCAAGACCACTTTAAAAGATTTACTAGAAAGTCTGGCTCTTTGGAAGCAAAATATACAGAAATGAGGGGTGGCTCAAGTTTTTTGCACAGCACTGCAAGTGAACAATATATTTAGTTGGCGGGCTGCAGCTAACGACAGTAGGCAGCTATTAAATGTGGACTTTATGGCATCCGTTTTTTTCTGCTCTGCAGCCTCTGTGAGGCACATAACCCATATCTCCACCTGCTGCAGTCTGGTTGGAGAGGCCCTTCAGATTGCAGCAGATCTCATGGAGAACAGAACAAGGATCTCCAGTCAGAGCAGAGTGGAGTTTATCCACTTATGGGACGAGAGACTGCTGAATGACATCCAGGATCAGCACAACAGTGACCTGGTCATCTTTCAGATGGGGAAACACAAGACAGGATAGATGAGGGCAAACGGTTTTGTGAAAGGATTGTTTAATTAAGGATGGCATCATTCTCTGGGAAGGATTTAAAAATAAAATGATAAGATGGGCTAGTATACTTGGATGGGCCCACCAGTATATTGGTGCAAACTGTCCCCGTGTGGGAAACACAGATTTTAAGTTTTGTGAATCTTATATCATAGCATCGCTTTCACGTTGACGAAATCTGTCCGGAGATACCTGCCAAAGGACTTAAAACTACTTTTTTGGTAGTTAACGCTGCAGGAGGTGTCATCAAGGCTGCATTTTGCTATGATAACACCAGTAAACACACAGAAATAGATTCTCAAGATGAAAACAATAGCAGCCATGCTGTTGCGGCTGGTAAATACAGTGAGGAGCAGCCTTTTTAGCTAGTTTAATTTTAATGCCTTTCTGTTACTGTATTTCTGTAGTAGACCTTGGTAGAAGCAATGTCCTAATCAACTGGATCTCCACAATTGAGTTTCACCTAATTGAAAGTGTTATATGTAAGTGTATAAATGCAGTGGGGCAGCTCATCTTGTCAGGTCTTGCCTTTATGGTTTTTGGTTTTTGTGGTTTTTCTTTTTATGATGGATATCCTCTACATCTTATAAGTATCCAATATTTTTAGCTCTAATAATTGCCTCTAATTAACATGAGAGGTTTCTTTTTCAAATCTCCCTTTATTTTCTGTGACTTTCACAGCACACAGTTATTGTAATGAGACAGCACTAGAGGGCGTCAACATTGTATATTAATGTTTAGGTGACCTACATGGTTGAATTTTCACATGTCCGTTCTAGGATTTATCATGTAGTATCCACATGCTGAAAAATGAAACCGTAATGCACTAAACAAGGACAGCTGTAGGAATCTATACAAAAACAGCTTCACCACTTTTCACACATCTGTTGTTCGTATTTTTTTTAACCAAACTGCTGTGTTGTTGTTTACATTGCCAGTTATATTTTATGTTTTTCAGAGTGGCATTGTGAGAATCTGCTGAATGTGTTAGTCATTATTGGGCCCAAGGTAAGTAAACAGTCCTTATATCCTAGGTCTGTTTTTTTGTTTTTGTTTTTCCTTTCCTGCCATGTATCTCGCTCTGTACTGTGACTCTGTGTATTGTTGAAATTACCTAGAAATGTCCCCCAGGAATTCAGGCAGCCTCTAATTGGATAGAGCAGAGATACAGGCTTTACTTGTTATGCTGGAATTAACGGACAGTGCTGGAAGGAAATGTCTTCTACAAACTGGGGAAGGGTCAGCTGTAGTGGTGGTTTGTTTTTGTGTCTGTCTCACTACTTGATATACTGATGCATTACCTGCTTCACATTAGCACTTGCCTTTGACTAATGACCTGTATAGAGCTAACTCATTTTAATACTCGTAAATGGGGATATGTCTGCACGTGTGCTGGCAGTGTAAATTACAGGTTTGCTGCCCTGTCACACACCATCATATTTCTGTCCCGTTTGTCTCTCCTGAAGACATTAACTGCTCAGATACAGGCTGTGTGACTTCATGTCAAGCAGTACAAATAACTGGAAAAAAGCAATTGAACTCTCACAACCTGCCATAATTAACAATATTCATCAATCAACTAGTCAGACAGTGAAATTAGAGGATTTTTTAAAACGTATATTGTAAAAGTTATTTTAAAACCTGATTGCAGTTTTATGTTAAAATTTCTGTCATATCCCAGGGAACAGCAGCCTCTGTCATTTTTTCCTGTTTCATTTCCAATCTCTCACCCATTTTTTTTCTCTGTATGCACGTCTTCATCTTCTCTTCCCCCTGACTTGCTTTGATATGGCATCAATGTACAGTGCTTTAGTGTCTGTTCTTTCTTTCAAACAGTGGTCTCAGGCAGAAGGTATGTTCTGCCTTAGTTTTGCTCAGAAACAACTCAATTAGGCATGGCCACAGGCTTGTATACACCGTCTTACTGCCGCTTTTTGCTTCTTGCTTCTTCCTTCTTGCTAGGCTTTGTTGTTGTTGTTTGAGAATATTGTTCAGTTGAAGCAGAAACGTGTGATTCATCTTGACACCTCTGAATCACCGGCATGTTTGTTTAAGGAATGGTAAAATATTATTAATTTTACTCTAAAAATGTTTTTGTATGACAGCCAGATTTCCCGTGTTAATTTTAGGATTTGACTTTTTCGAAAAATCTAAAAATACAAAGAGGAGGTGGAATCAGACTTGCTCAGACTGTCACGACATGATAGAAATCAGTGTAGCTACTTCATTCAAGTAATAAGCACTCTGGCTTTGCAGCATCTGTCATTAAGAGGAAAATTCAGGTCAGTTTGTCAGCGATGACACATCTGACTCCTCTGTAAATGGGCTTTAAATTACCGAGTAAAATAAATCCAGACTATTCTAAAAATGTAATGTTAGCGCTTGGAACGTTAGCAGGCTTTGCACCTTATTTATTTGTTGGAAACAAAAAAAAATCTAAATATGTCCTTCTTAAACAACAGTAAAAGTATGACAGATTCATTAGAATGAACAAGACTGAAGCCTTCACCGTATGACTGGGCTTGTTTTTGTTGGCTCACTGTAGGACAATGCACTCTGTGCTTAAACCATTTATGTTTGCCAGTATAGCCTACATCTTGATCTATCCCCTGCTGGTTTTATGATTTCTACTGAATCCCAGATTACCCCAGGATACAAAACTGTATGTGGTTTATTTATTTATTTGTTCATTTTTAATACACATCATCTGAAAAACTAATTTGAGGAAAACATTTTATGAGCTATAAAAGAAAAAAGAAAAAAGTAGCAGCTTGCATAGTAGCATCTTTGACCCACATTGCTATGCTTTGACTTTTCTGTGGACAGGCTAATGCACATAAATCCCACATTGCAATTAATCAGATTGGCCACCCTCCCCACCCTGACCCCAATCTCTGAAAATACAGGATTTCCTGAGAATGATTTTCTCATGATATAAGTTATTAATTGTGTCATTGTTTAGTTTATATCCTTCTCATTGGGGCATCCTTAATCAAAACTGAGTTTGTGACAGTAAAGGCGTTTCACATGTTTTGGTAATTTTTGTCTTTGTTTTGTTTGGGGTTTTTTTTGGGGTTTTTTTTTCAGATTGATCCTGTGTTTACTGCTGAAGTGGAAGCTGTTGTTAAAAGGTAGGCCTTCTGTTTTCTTTTGTTTAGACTGTCAGATTTGTCCATTTAATTGCCATGATTTACCATCTTTTGAGATTGCCTGCCTTTGTGTTTCTCTCATGCAGTGCACAAATACATTTAAACAAATGTAGCAAACATTTATCCCAACATAGTGTGAACAGAATGCAAATCTGAGTAGAGCGCCATGGTCCTCTTTTTATTATCTGTCCTCCCACACTCAAGTCTCAGCTGATCTTTTAGTTTTTTGCCACGGGCCCTCACCACAACAGAGATCTTTTCGGCAGGACGCTGCCCTCTCTGCTTAAGACTTTACCTGGATGTTTCGTTCATGTCACACATAGTGCAGCTGTGTTTCCTTGCCTGAGCTTGTCACTGCTCCTCAGCATCATTCACGCCTCTGTGAGCCCTGAGTCACACAGAACTGAGTTTTGCCACTGTTTCTACAGGGCAGCAGGGGTCTTCTTGGCCCAGGAGAGGTGCCAACAGGAGCTTCATGCTGCCATGAAAAGGTGCTTCGCTGTGGTCAACAGCTCTGTCTCAGAGGGCATGTCAGCAGCCATCTTGGAGGTAAACATCTTCAGGGCTCATGGGTAATTGGGCAGTGGGGCAATAGGATGTTGAGACATCAGCAAGAATCATAGTTATCATAGGTATCAGTAATATGATTTATCAAGCCATCTACAGAAAGCATTTTTTAAAAATATAACGCAATTGAATGTTTTACAAATGTTTTTATCTCACCATTTGTTGTTCAGCTACAATGTTAACTGGCCACTTCAGGGACAATTACCCAAATTAATTGCTTGACTCCAGTCTTCCCATTCCTGAGTGAGCAAAACCTTCAAATCCTCTTAATCTTTTTTAAACACAGTCAATTAAGACAATCCACAGTAGGCTTAAAGTGTTATTAGTTTGTTAGCATGTTTCACTTAACAAGGTATTAGCTTGCAGAGATTGTTAATTCTCTAAGTGAACTGAAGAGCAGAATAGCAGAGCTGTACAATGTCGAAGGTGCTAGAGTGATTCCTTCATAATAATAACAGGATAGGCAAGAAACTTTTGTCTTTTTCTACTTCACCAGGCCATGGATCTTGGGGTACCTGTGTTGGCTAGAGACATTCCAGGAAATGCAGCTGTGGTGCAGCATGAGGTCACTGGCCTTCTGTATTCTTCCCCTCAGGTATATAGTGACTGACCTGCTCTGTAGTCCATAAACATACTGACTGTGTTTATGGTCTACACAGAGGATAAACTGTCGCTAGGGCTACAGGTAGCGTTTTCAATTCAACTGAGCAGAAAAGTACACACTCACAATAAGTAGTACCAGCGCACAGACTTGGGACAGGTGGAGGTTTTTATGTAGTCTTCTAGCATACTGTATTATAAAATGTCTCACAGTTTTAACCAGAAAAAAGTCTATCTTTACATCATTTTGTAAAAATTTGTACTTTATATTTTTATCATTAGGTAAATGTAACAGATAAAATATAGGGCACCTCCTTGTGTTATATTTTATTCTATGTTTCCTCAGGTGCTTGGATTAAAATCAAAAAGTGCAACCTTTAGGGACAGAACAAAGATAACATTACCACATAGTGATGCAACACTTAGCAGCAAGGTGGAAAGTAAGTAATCCCTCATGAGAACTATTCAGTCTGATATTTAAAAGGAGATAACATAGGATAAGGCCATTTGACAGGGCTTAAGCTTTGTATTGTCAAGACCATGCTATAGCGTGATGTTGTTGTAATGGTGGAGATAAGTCCTCTCTGCACGTGTGCCCTGCTGAGCTGCTGGTAGGAAGCTCTCACAGATGGTTGCAGCAACTTGGGCCGGATAAACCAGGACCTCAGCCAGGACTGATGGACAGCGAGTGCTAGTCTTTCAGCTACCTTTGCAGTGCTTCCCATGCAAGACTTTTTGCATGCTAGAAAATCTTTTCTTATGTTTTGACTGACAGTATTTCTTGTTCTTTAAGATGTAATTACATGAGGAGTGTGGGTATTAAGAAATGTGTCAAGCAAACAAACAGATAAGCACTTGTAAGCTTTAAAGAGAAAAATGGCCTGTCCTGTCTAGCTCCATAATTTGCACCAAGGGTGAAGTGAATATAAGCACTCCTCTCATAAGTTGAGCTTTAATCCTTTTGCTGAGGATTTATAGCCCTCATATGTCCATACAGAAGAGCTGTTTCCCACCAAGAGGCTCTCTAGACATAATCACATCACTTGAAGTGAAGTAAAGCAAAATGGCCTGCTGACTGGCAGTGGCTAAAACTTTGTGTGCCCATTGGCTCACTGCAGCAGTGAATGTTGGCTGCCGTGTTGCAAGAACACTTCAAGGCACTTTGACTTCATTTTGTTGGAGCCTTCTTACAGCCTGCTGGGCCAGCAGATGAGCAGCTAGGTCTCTGGATGCTGAGTGGATGGACCACATTTCAGTGAATAAGCAATGGCATTATTACTCCTTTTTTAACTGTTGTTCTTTTATCTTTATCTTCCCCATGTTCCCATCATGGATGGTTGTACAGTATTTTCTAACTGTATCACATTGTTTGCTTTTCTCTTTTTCCTAAGCAAATGAGAGGTGGCAGCTATCAGGATTGAAAGAGGGGTCTATTGGACATCCATATTTAGATATGGAGCCACAAATATCTCCTTCCTTTGGCTATGTAAAGACACTTTTGAAGTATTTGCTAATCAGTGCACAGGCTTCTATCTGGGTTCTGTTCTTGTGCTTTGGATTATCTTTTATGCTTTAAAAAAAAAACCATATCTCCAGGCACCTTCACTGGCAAGCTTCAAGTGGCATTTGGCAGTGAATGAGACTAATTTTGCCTTTATCCTTGCCAGGAATTTGTGCATCAATCTCAGAGGCTGTTGTCAGATCATGAGCTAAGAGAGAGAGTGGTGAGGAATGGAAAACTCTACGTGAAAGAGCATCATGGCGTGAAACAGGAGAGAGAAACTTACCAGAGACTGGTGGACACTTTGCACTGAGTGTAGTGTGACAGTATTGAACCACACTCTTTATTCTTTCTCAGGAGCTTCAGCAGGAAGGAAAACAACATGACATTACTGTATCAGTGCATCTGCACAGGTATAATTATGGCAGGTGTTTGTTTGCATAGTAATCTTGTTTTATCTGTACTACCAAACTGAAAATTATGCTGTACCAAAGACATGAAATTTATGTTGGACTGTTATTTATGGTTTATTTATGGCAAAAGCATGGATACTCTGTTTATTCATTCTGCTTAATAAATGAGTGGTTGGTGATCAAAAAATGTATCATAGTTGCAAAATTATTATGGAGTCAGTCTCTATATGGGAAAAAAATAGGGTTTGTCATTCTTAACAAAATGTTGAAGTTTCCCTTTTTCAGACTTTTCCAAATGCAGTGCAAGATCTTTCCAGGTTATACTACCCCTTGCAACCCACCTCCACCCCAGCTCCACCTTTCATCTGTATCTGACTTACTCAGTATCATCTCTTTTCACTCATGCCTGGTTTGTTTTGTGCTGGGTCTTCCTGTTGCTCCCTCCACCTCATGCTATCCATGTATCCACATGGAAAGGCGGGAGGGATCTCAGAACAGTGCCATGTTTCCAAATGTAAAATACTGCAGATGGAAATTTTATTTTATTTGTTTTGGGACTATAAATGTCCAGTCCTGAAATAGGTATTAAGCAAAGGAGAAACAACAGTAGTTGACCAGCAGTTATATAACCCTGGTGCTTAATATAGAAAATCAATTGATAGGAAATATTCAAGATCATTCTGTTTTAATTTTAAAAAGCAACTGAAAATTAAACCAACTTAAAATTACAAATAGGTCTTTTATGTTGCATAATAGAAAACACCCCTTTTGGTTCATATTATTTTAATCAAAGCCAATCAATATCAGATTATGCTCTGTATTACAACTGATAATGGATATATTTGTAATTTGGGACACTTTCTCAGTGTGTCTTTGTACTGTATATATCGGCATGTGAGTGCAAAAATTTAGAAGTAGATATCCACATGCAGCATTAATATTTGGTGGCTTTAAATACTGTGTAAAAGGGAGTCCATCTGAATCAGACATCTGAAATATGATCACACACATCTACTCTCCAATATTAACAATAATATACAGTACATGTACATGTAAAAGGCCTTGATAGGTAATGAAATGTAGAGGAGGGCAATTCCAAAATCACAAATTCTTGACAGTTTTCAGAGCTGACAAAGGCATTGAGGTGATCAAAGCCACATCTACTGTACATGTGAGGTCTGCTCAGGTTCTGTATTATAACTGGTCCCCAGGCTCTGTGATGGGCACTTGAGGTTCCTCCCCACAACTGTCCTCCTTTCCAACCCAATGGATGCCATGGCCATTCTCCCTGGGTGGGAGATGTGGTGAATGCTGGCGCTCTAGTGTGGAGAAAGTGGTGAATTGGACTCTCTTTCTCTTGCTTGTGGGGGAGTGGAGGGACTCGGATTGCATAGGTTTGCCTCTGAGGGAGCCTACGCAGCTGAGGGGAGAATCTGTGACGGAGGCCAGGCAACTGGGCCTCCTGGAAAGAGAGACAGTCTTATCAGGCCCAATGTCAATCACGGTAGTTGTCGTTTGGGAGTCTTGCTGGACCGGGCTGCCTGGCACACTCATCACCAGCTCAGCATCTGTGCCAAGCCATACCCAGTCATGCCTGTGTCCTGTGGGCTCCTGGCCATGAGAGGGAGGTTTCTTGTGCCTGAACTTAATAACATATGAGACACAGTTTACCAGAAAAACCAGGATGGCCAGGCAAAAGACACCCAACAGAGCATACATGCCAATCTCTAAGTCTGTTAGAGGCCTGTTTGCCAAAATTTCTTCTCCACCAATTTCTACCTCTGCTGTCCCCTGCCCAGGTATTTCCATCTTTGGTGGGAAGTTGTTGTAGTTCACCAGATTACCTGGAGCTTTCACTGTGCTGGTGAAACTAATACTGCTCATATCTTCCACTATCATATTGTCTGATCCATATCCTTTGCTGCTTTCTCCAGGGCTGCTCATCAGGCTGACATTAGCCACAGTGGCAGGACTACCAGGACTTCCTGAATTGCTGGTCTTACCCACTCCTCCAAGGCTGCCACTGGTTATCAGGGTTCTTTCTGTAGATTTGATGGTGGTTGTGATTTTCTGCATGGCACTCTCTTCTCTGTCTGAGTTTGGCATGCGTGGTGGAGGATCCTCAGACGGCTTCCTCTGCTTCCTCTGACTGTCCACCTGTTCCCCATCATTCCCATAGTCATTGCCATTTTCCTTGTTGCTAACAGTACTACTGTCAAAGATGCCATCTATTCGCCGAGTGTTCACTTGAAACTTGACCTTGAGGGTGCCATTGCCCACAGCGACAGTACTTTTGCGTTTGGACTTCTGGCAGGCCTCGCAGATGGATAACTCTACTCTGACCAAAACTCCCTCACCCTCTCCCTCTGCCACCACGACTGGCGGCGTGCCCTGCACTGACACCACACCCTGATCCAGAGATGTCACTGTCACGCGGAAAAAGGTTTGATCATAAATGTCAAGAGGTGTCTGATTGCCATCACTGAATTGTATCCAAGTACTGACCAAAGCTTCCTAAGAAAACAGAAAATGGTAAAAAAAAAATTGTAATTGTACTTTGAAACTAAAGTTTTTAGAGACATTTAAAAAAAGATGAAGAATGTTACCTGTTTGGGAATTTGTAGAACCTCTTGTGTGGTTGTGGTAGCCAAGATGGCCCTGTTGCTTCCTGGACTGAGCTGTAAGGTTATGGAGAGGCCTGTAACCAGCTGAACACCCAGCTCTGTGATGGTCACTTTGTCATCCACAACTTTGATAGCTGTCTTAGCCAAGATGGTATCAGACAGTGGAGAAAACACCTGTCAACAACATCAGGTAAAGTCATTTTTTAGGCTACCTCAGATTTTATCTCCTTTTTAAGACCAGTTTTGTTCATCAGGTTCAACATTCCAGGGTCTGACTAGCAGCATATCTGTTATCTCTTTTCCACCAATGCAATGCTAGTGCCTAATATAGAATCCGTTCCATGCATTTCCACCTAAAAAGTTGGCATTGGCATAGCACAGCAAAATTGCACGAAAATTACTCTAACTTGGGCAGCATAAAGCTACATAATGTTTGGTTCTCCCTGTTCGAACTGGCTCTGCAGCAGAGCACAAAACAAAGACCCAGCACAAAACAAACCAGCAGCAGCAGTACTGCGTCAGTGGTATATGAAGTTGGTCACAAGCTGTTTGGTCCAAGATTAATCCAAACAGTATTTCAGTTTATTACCTGGATGGTAGTGGTCCCAAAGTCTTGCCCTGACAGCACTCTTCCTCCCTGTAACCTTGCCACTCGAGTGTCCTCCACCTTCATGAAGTATCGAACCAATCTTGTGACATCCACCTGCCAATCAGAGCCCAGGAAATAGGCCTTAGGATCCCGAGGGTCTTCTTGCTCTGCCATGAAATGGGTTAGCACCCGGACAAGGGCATGCTGAAACTGTAGCATACAGCCCTTCCCCTTCCGGTCATCTTCATCACTGTTCCAGCCAGTTCTGGGATATGAGCACAAAAACATATGCGCAGGTCAGCCCTGTCACGCAGTACATGCTTTCACCTCTATACCAATCACTCAGCCCTGTCTCTTTGTTTGATTGGATTACACTGAGTTATTGCAGTACATTACGTAATGGAATCCAACCCCTAAATCCTTAGAGAGATATGATTTAAATTTGTATGAACTAAAAAATGCTTCTGGAACTCACACCTAGAAACCAAATCAGGGGATTTTGTTTTGTTAGCAGTTTCCCACCTTTTTGAGGTCAGGATGGGTACCCTCCAGCTTTTGATCTGGCTCAGCTCTGTATCTGACACCTCAATCTGGAGGGGGAGTCGGGGCATCCAGACATTCAATTCGAGCTGGGCACTCAGGTAGCTGTAGGTAAAGTTTACCGTCATCTTCACCTTGCCCTTCATCTCCTTTCCATTTACAAAAACATAGTCACACCTGTCTGACACCTGATGGGGGAGAGATAATATAAAGAGGAAACAATCCATCAACACATGAATAGCTTATCATTTTAATTTCCCTGATAATATGAAAGAGCTTGTGTAAGTATGGTTATGTAAACAATCTATATCAAACGCAGATTAAATTGTTCTAAATGAAAGAGATATTAGTCTTCCTACCAATGTCAAAAAATAATCAAGTATTCTCATGAAAGTCACCATTTTAACACATCAGCCATTCCTACAACAACAAATAGCCGTGAAGCAGTTTTGCACTGCATGTGTTACCGCAGTAATGTCAGCTGGCTGTAATAAACTACTGTGATGATCACCAGTGTGAGGCGTTAGGAGACAGCATTGCAGTTTTATGTTAATCAAAATATCATGCGGTGCACTGCTGAACATCAGTGCTTCACAACCAACTGCATTCATTACAACATAATTTCAAAGGTGACCTTTGCAAGTTTGGGCAACTGCTCGAACATCATTTTGCATCGTGTCAGGAGGTCTTCCTTGGTCTTCTCAACAGCCACTCAGCTTCTTTGGCGAATTGAATAATTAACAAAACACTGAAATCCATTGAGTGGAAATGCACAGGGGAATATAAGAAAGAACACTGACTTTGATAGATGGCTAATGGAGGAATACATATACCAAATAAATTACGTCTCACACTGGCGTGGACCCAAGACTTACAGAATGTGCTGTCACTGGGTCGGGCTATTTTTTGTGACGATCCTGTGTCATCATTGCATCTGAGAACTAGTCATCCTGCATCCATGAATGGAGCACAATCTTCACAATAACCCCATCACTCATTGTGTCAGCCTTGCTGCTAACTCAGATGCAGTTGTTGTTTTTATATCCAACAGCAAATTTACAATATGTGGCACAGAATCCTTTAAATAGGAAAATTTCCAATGCAAACATAGAACAATAGACAAGGGCCCATTTATTTTCAGTAAAGTTGTCTTGAGTTCTTGTTTTTAATTCAGTGTGTGAGCAGTCAACCGGTCATCCATGATTTAAGGCAATTTGCTCATTTTCTTCTTTTAGAGAAACACCTTCCAAGAGTTCCACTGAACTTTACACAGACTGCATTCAAATAATATTCTGAGTCAGTTAAAAGGGTATGCCATTTTAATGTGCCATCCGCCATCTCATCCCAGTCACAATCTCATTCTGTGTCCAAGAATATCCCTCACCTTTTTTGGTGTCAAAAAGATATTTATTTCAAAATTGGATTTGGCTTTCATCACTGGGTACAGTATTAAAGACTAAAATGCTGAAATGCACACTTCAATGACACAACTGTGTACATGCAAACAGAGAATTTCATTGAATATGCGGAATTAATATATCCAAGTTCCAAGTGTTACTCAGAGTTCACGCTGATGTAAATCTCTTAGTTAAACTGCTATATCACTGGATATAAAGTTCTGATAAATATCATCTACAGTGGATATAAAAAGTGTACACACCCCTGTTAAAATGCCAGGTTTTTGTGATGTTAAAAAATGAGACCACAATAAATCATTTCAAAACTTTTCCCACCTTTAATGTGACCTATAACCTGTACAATTCAATTGAAAAACAAACAAATCTGTTAGGGGAAAAAATATAACAAATAAAAAACGTACAATAAGCTGGTTGCATAGGTGTGCACAACCTTAAACTAATACTTTGTTGAAACACCTTGTGATTTAATCACAGCATTCAGTATTCTTGGGTACACACCTGCCATCAATTAAAGAGACTCTGAATAACCCCAAATTAAGTTTAGCTGTCCTAGTAGGATTTTCCTGACATTTACTCAGTTGCTTGCTACAGCAAAAGCCATGGTTTGCAGAGAGCTTAAAAAGCATCAAAGG
Source organism: Paratilapia polleni (assembly GCA_015106735.1). Classification (NCBI taxonomy): domain Eukaryota; kingdom Metazoa; phylum Chordata; class Actinopteri; order Cichliformes; family Cichlidae; genus Paratilapia; species Paratilapia polleni. The sequence goes on along the minus strand of VUQI01039775.1, from coordinate 18 downwards.
GATCTCATTGTTGAAAGG
>VUQI01039772.1:8892-19137 GCA_015106735.1 Paratilapia polleni | reverse complement strand
GTCATTATCCATTTGCACTGTGAAGCGCTGTCAGATCAGTTTTGCAGCATTTGGCTGAATCTGAGCAGAAAGTATAGCGCTGTACACAATTCATCCTGCTACTTCTATCAGCAGCCACATCATCAATAAACACTAGTGACCCAGTTCCACTGGAAGCCACACATGCCCATGCGATAACATTACCTCCACCATGTTTGACAGATGATTTGGTATGCTGTGGATCCTGAGCCTTTTCTCTCCCTCTCCATACTTTTCTCTTTCCATCATTCTGGTACAAGTTCATCTTGCTTTCATCTGTCCAATGATTTTTTTTTTTCAGAACTGTGCAGCTCTTTTAGATGTTTTCTGGCAAAGTCTAATCAGACCTTCCTGTTCTTGAATGTAAACAGTGGTTTGCACCTTGTTGTAAACTCTCTGGATTTCCATTCATGAAGGCATCTCTTAATTGTAGACCTTGACAGTGATACGCCTACCTCCCTGAGAGTGTTCTTGACTTATTGTGAAGGGGTTTTTCTTAACCAAGGAAAATATTCTGTTATTATACACTTCAGATGTTTTCCGTGGTTTTAGGGGCTTTTGGTGTTGCTGAGCTCATCAATGCATTCCTTGTTTTTAAGAATGAACCAAATCGTTGATTTGGCCACTCCTAAAGTTTTGGAAGTCTGTTTTGTTGAAGTTGCTCTCTAAGCAGACGTTTCTGTTAACAGGATACACTGATTCTGGGTTCAGTGGAATCGAACAGCTGGCGTAGTTTTCTTCAAGAACATCAAGAACGAAACAAAACACAAACTGAAGATACAGACATGCAGGTGGATTTCTACCTGGGTAAACCCATTTCTCTCTTTGCATATGTTTTATTTTTATCAGTGAATGACCTCCATCCAAATTTATTTTTAATTAGCTGCATGCGTAAAGTCTTTGTGAAAATTTAGCAGGCTATGAAATATATGATTGACTGTTGCAGGAAATTCCCTTTCCATTGGAGAGAAAAATGGTGTTCCTTTATATTTCACGGGTGCACCGAGGTTTGAGCACACAGGACAGGTTGTACTTTTCAGACACCACTGCAAGAACTGGACTGCAGCCCAAAGAATAAATGGAGACCAGGTTGGTAACTGTCTTAAGAAACTTTTTTGTTTTGCTTTATTTGTTTTAACCTTTTTCGTTGGTGAAAATCAACAGATTTAATACACATTTAAAAAGATATTTGATTAAAAGAGGAGACTTTTGAAATATTTATGCCAAAACTTTCATAAAGTTTTGGATTATACCAAAAGGAGAGGAAATGATGCATTAATAAGAAACTTTCTTTTACTGCTTACACTGATATTTGATATGTAGACTGGAGGTCTTAGGGATGATTTAATACCAAAAGCTTTAGGTGTAAGTAATTAGTTTAGTTCTTTTGGTTTGTTTCTTGTGTTCTTTGTAAGGGACCATGCACATTTTTCATCTGCAGTTAAATACAACATTAAACATTGTCCAGGACAGCTCCTAGGTTCACATGGGCACTCAAACCCCTCCACCCTGATTAGGTGGTGATTCATGGAGTTGATCAAGAGTCCTTTCAGCAGCAACAAATGTGATTCCACACAAACTTACTGTTGTCATGGAGTGGTGGAGTGAAGGTGGGAAGGGCCAGAATGGGACTGAGTCCAGGCAGACGACCTCTAAATGAACCCATAATTTAGCATAATATTGTCATGTGTTTGATTTTATGATGTAAACAATTCTTTACATTCCACATATTTTTAGATTGGTTCCTTCTTTGGTGCCGAGCTGTGCTCATTAGATATCAACTCAGACGGCAACACTGATTTCCTGCTGGTGGGAGCTCCACTGTTTAATCAGCCTCAGGAGGAGAAAGAGGGCCGGATCTACGTCTACACTCTGACTGATGAGGTGGGCTATCATGAGGAGTCAGATTCGGTGTGACTGCTGTGATTGCATTAGCTTTTAGAACAAATAACATGAATGCATATGTTTTTGTTATCAATTAACTAATTTCCCGTTAGATGCTACTGGAAAGTAACCTGGATGTGACAGCACCATCCACGGGTAGATTTGGGACCACCATATCCAGTCTTGCGGACCTGAATGGAGATGGACTCCGAGACATTGCTGTGGGAGCCCCCCTTGAGGATGATAACAGTGGGGCTGTGTATATCTACCTTGGAGACAGACAGAGGGGGATACGCAGCACTTTCAGCCAGGTGACACAGAAAAAACGAATTTGGGGGAATAACTGTTAATATGATTGTTTTATTGTTTATTTTGCTGGTGTTTAGCTCCAAAAATATGGCCACCTGCTCAAATAACTGTAAACAATTTAGCTTTTTCTCCAACACCACCTCAAAGGGCAGGGTTTAAAACAAGCAAACCTCTGTACCTTGAACATAAAATGTATTACTCACCGCTTATGCTGTCAGAAACCGCAGCCTGGTGATGTAACTGTATCTAAGTCAAAAGACTGTACGGTGTTCAGAGCCATAAAGACAGTCCAACATAACTATCTTGCAACTTTTCAACATGTTGTTGAAACAGCTTATGTGCTATAATGAGCTTACAGATGACAAATGATCCCAAATAAGTCAAAAACACTGCAATGGAGACATGAAACCAAACAAACAGTCATGCTGCTAACACCTTTTTCTCACACTAGCACACACGTTGAGCTGACACGTCATTGAGCTACAGTTTAAGCAAAGCAGCCTTTTTTGGTTCTCAGTTTTTAAGTAGGTCTACTTTTTTCATATGAATTACAGGGTCCTGGCTGTGTACGGCCATCGTCTTGCTACAGTTCAGTTGTAAAAAATAACATAAGTATATTTACCAGGGACTAGGTGGATCAAGATAATCGTTAAAAAGGAAATATCGTATCAAACAATATACAAAATTAATGATGACTGCTGCAGTATTGCTATTTTTTGACACTTTTGCAGTAATGTTGTTATCAGATTTACACTTTACAATTATCGTAGTTAAAGCAAATCAGGATACCACGGCAGCTCTGCCAGAGACACAGCTGTCTATTGTCAAATCTAAGTCCGGAAAGAGGTGTTCAGATCAGGCTGTTTCAGTTGTCTAATATCTTGTTATTCCAGAGAATCATGGGAAAGAAAATAAAATGTGGGATGAGATTCTTTGGACAGGCCATCGTTTGGGGTCTTGGGGAGGACAGACACCCGGGGATTGTGGTTGGATCACAGGGTGCAGCTGTTGTCTTAAGGTACAAATATCAAATAAACACTACATGTATAAAACAGACTAAAAGTACCATGTCAATCTATTTAAATACAGTGACTGCCTTTCAGGTCCAAGCCTGTCTTTAATGTGTTGGCTCACCTGTCATTTCGACCTGAGAAGATGAGCACTGAGGAGCTTCACTGTCTGGGTCCAGATGAAAATGTACCTTTGGTTAACGTAACAGCGTGCTTTGAAATGGTAGACGCAAAAAAGAGTGAAACAGGTAGGTACAACAATTGTTGTGATGTTTTGGTGGAACATTAAAACATCTTTTCAGCCTGAGGTTACTTGTCATTAATGCTATGAAGGGCCTTGTTTTATAACATAAAATAATATTCAGCTAAACCTTCCCACCACAATAATTTTCATACAAATATCATTCCTTATATCACACCTGCTGCTACTTTTCTCCAAATCAGTGTGTATTTCAGGCTGACTCAATGCGTTTGGATGACTTTTGCAGGGTCAGTGAACTCAGGATTGAACATCACATACATGCTTAATGTGGATCCAATGAGACAAACGCATCGAGGTTTCTTCAGTCAAACTGATAAGACAGCCAGGAACCTTACAGCTACCTTTGAGCTGAGAGACGGCAACATGTGCTTCGATTACTCCATCCACATCCCAGTATGAATATAATACCTGTTTTAAGTGTTTACTATAATCTCTCAATCTATTTCTCTTCTCTAAGTTTCCACAGATCTTTCCAGAGTGTACTTTCTTTTTACCATGACTGTAGGCTGACACCGTAAAATTTTCAAATTTTGGCCATGTTTAATAAGAGCATCCCCCACTGTGACAGTATATATGACAGAAAAGGAAGTAAAAGGCATTATATTAATATCATATTCATACTGCGTATTGATATAATTTCTGATACATTCTGAGAGATTTAAAATAAACAGAGATATAAAATTCAGCCTGATGATTAAAATACTAATAGTACTACAATTAAACTATTAAATTGTGGCCTGAGTTATTTATACATTCAATTAATTTCCTTCTTTATAAAATATTTGCAAAGCCAGCTTTTAAAAATGAAACATCCTCTGTTGTTTACATTCTTCTGTAAGAGTTTTCTGTCTTTTGACAGAGCCCTCCGAATAACATTTTTCAAGCTTGGGAGTAAGACGAAATCAGGATACACATGAGTTAAAGACCATGACTGTGCTGTGATTTTAGCTACAGTATATTTAAATCTTAAATGGTCACTCAGATGGAAAGTTGGAAGCAACAGAAGGTCCTATTTTTGTTACTTTTATTCTCACACACTGACACCTCACTCCTCATTCAACCAATGAACACAGCAGAGAGGGAGAGTGCTGTTCATGTGCCAGGAGACCAAAATGCTGTTTCAAAACAGCAGGATAATTATTTTTTTCTAGGCCTTTTTAAAAGCAAATAGAAATCTGCTGAAGTTAAATTAACATCAGTGCATGTGAGATGTTAGGTGGATAAGCTGAGATGGTTTCTATATCCACATTTTTAAAACAAATCCAACAAATTCTGGTCTGATCTGGTACAGACCTTCAGTACTTCTTCCCTGCCTCAATGATGCGAACAGAAGTGAAAAACTCCTCAGCTCACTTTCATCAATACCAAGACTTAATTTTTCAGTAGTTGTGCCTGATGTTAGTGTCAGGTCCTTTAAAAATAATAGCAGTACTTGAGTTAAATCTTACTGTCTTAATATTTTTTAGGCTTTTTCAAAGTTGAAACTGAGAGCAGTTTTTCTTACAGAATTGTGTGGAAGACACATCATCACCTATCGAGATCAAACTAAACTTCTTTCAAGCTGACACTGAGAACGCCAGTGACGTCCTGAACTTGGACAACGAAAAGGAGGTTGTCACTGAGGTATGTACAGTGCTTATGTACTTATGCTTATTGTACGTAGCCAAAGATACAAATATATTCATAACCTACTTTTATTTACATGAAAAATGGATCAACACTACAACAGTACAAGGATATTTAGCACGAGTATTAAAGATGGTTTAATGAAGTTTGAAACTTTTTTCTGACCTGCTGCTTACGTTTGACCTCAGTCAAAATAATAACTGTGTTTTACAGATTCCCTTTAAAAATTAATGCTGAAGAAGTGGCAGCTGAACAGATGAACTTGAAATAAACTTCAAGAATGTACGTCTGACAAACAGCAAGAAAGAAGCAAGCTCAGAAAGTTATGATTATAGTGTAATTACTATCATTAACAAAAGCTTGACTGATTAATGAAAATATTGAGAAGCTACTTTGTGTTTCTACATATTCAGTGCAATTACACCAGTGTTTCCCTGGCTTAAAATGGGCCTTTATGGGGTGACTGTACACATAAAGCTGACAGGGCTGAATACAGTTGATGCAATAATTCGGTGTTACTCTACTTTATGTAAGTGTGTGCATGTTCCTGTTATTTCTGGCCATTTGATAAATAATTATTAATAATAATAATAATAATTAATAATTATTTTATGATTGAGTAAATAAAGTCGGCTTAAAAAAAAAAGATGTTTTAAGAACAAACAAACAAAAATAAACATGTTTGTATGCATGAAAAATCTTATCAACACTACTTCTGAAATTTATAATGCACATTTTTCACACTGCATCCCCCTCTGTCACCCATTACAACATATTAATGACAACAGATGATTATAATCCTGTATAATCAATTAAATTCAATTCAATTCAATTCAGTTTTATTTATATAGCGCCAAATCACAACAACAGTCGCCTCAAGGCGCTTTATATATTAGGGTAAAGACCCTACAATATTAGACAGATTTAATCAGACATAATCAGATTTCCTGTTCTGTGTAAACAAAGACTACAAACTCTGCGGTGCATTATTAGTGAATTTTTCTTTTTTTTCAGACTTCACTTCTAATTTGTACATTTACTGAAGGAACTGGTGCATCTAAAAAAATGTGATTAAAAAAATTATAATTATATTCCAAAAAGTACAATTTCATATTTTCTGTATTCATTACATGTAAAGTGAAATATTTCAAGCCTTTTTTTTTTTTTTTAATCTTGATTTTATGGCTTATAGCTCATGAAAATCAGAAATCACTTATCTCAGATTATTATAATATTTAATTTGGAGTTTGAGTAAATTACTATTCATAGAGTATAAATACCACAATCATGGGAGAGACTGCTGACTTGACAGCTGTTAAGTTAATGATCATCGACACCCTCCAGAAGGAGGGTAAGCCACAGAAGGTCACTGCTGAAAACGCTGGCAGTTTGCAGAGTGTTGTATTGAAGCGTATTAATGGAAAGTTGACTGGAAGGGAAAAGTGTAATAGGAAAAGGTGCACAAGCAACATAGATGACTGTAGCCTTGAGAGGATTGTGAAGAAAAGTTGACTCAGGAACTTGGACTGAGTGGAATGAGGCTGGTGTCAGCGCATCAAGAGCCACCACGCACAAACGTCTTCAGGAAAGGAGCTACAACTGTCACAGTCCTAACATCAAGCCGCTCCTGAACCAGAGACAATGTCAGAAGTGTCTTACCTGGACTAGGGAGAAAAAGAACTGGACTGTTGGACAGTGGTCCAAAGTCCTCTTTTCATCTGAAAAGGACCTTGATCCTTTTCAGATGACCAGTCTGGAGGAAGAGTGGAGAGGCACAGAATCCGAGGTGTTTGAAGTCCAGTGTTTAGTTTCATTGTCTGTGATGGTTTTGGATACCATGTCATCTGCTGATGTTGGTGGTGGTTGGTTCACTGTGTTTCATCAGGTCCAAAGTCAATGCAGCATCTGCCAGGAGATTTTAGAGCACTTCATGCTTCCATCCATTTCCAGCAGGACTTGCAAGACCTGCCTGCGACACCAAAACTAATACCAAATGGTTTGCTGAGTGTTATTACTGTGCTTAATTGGCCAGCCAACTCTCCTGACCTACTTCCACCTAAAGTGACAGTAGTCACTTTATGTGTAATGAATATAGAATATATGAAAGTTTACCTTTTTTTTAAACTTACAGAAGAAAATTACTTTTTCGGGATACTCAGATTTTTTGAGATGCACTATTTAATAAACCTTATTAACCTTATTAACACCCAGATACTTGATTTGTTTTTGTTTGTTATTTGTGTGTTCTGAGAATTTAAAAAAAGTTTCACATTTATTCAAACACAGTTTGTATTCACTGAAAATGCAAACAAAAGAATTCATCATAAATTTGTGGCACAACTGCAAAAAATTAGGACAATTTGGAAGATAATTTATGCATAAAGTTTATTTAACAGCATAGAATATTTTACATTTTTATCAAAACTCAGGATGCACAGATTAGTGTTTTTGGTTATCATTGTATTAAAATAAACACTTTTTATATTTATTAAATATATTTTAATCTTATTTTCAAAAAATGTTTACAGTGCACTGAATTTTAGTCATAGGACTGAATAAAAGATAATGCATGTAGAACAAAAATCATGCAGAGTGAGCCTCTTTAAACACAGGATTTAATTAAACATGTGTCCTCTGCCTAACAGAGTTACCATGACTGACCACAAGGCAAAAAATACTGCAGGAATTAAAAGCAGAACAAACTCAGTTTCCAATTCACTGGATTTTTTGTGTCATCTTTAAAAACCTAACAGACTGACAATTCATGTACCAACACTAATAATCTAGTCTGATACATTGGTATGACTTAGTCAAAGCTTTTGGTGACGGTATGGATGAATGAGCAAGCACATGCAGGTTAGAATGATCTGTATTTTGACTGCTTTCACATTCACAGGTTCATCACTGGTGCAAAAAGTATGAATGGTTTTAATCCACATTTTTTGCATCCCAATGTCCCAGGTGGAAAACAGTGCTGTCTAAAGTCTTAAAAAGGTCCTTCAGTGGTGTCACCACCACGTTCCCATTTCATGGTGGACGGTGGTGTATCTGCAGTGTCGCTGGTTCAAGAGGGAAGTTGTGCGTGCCAGAGTTTCTCGTCTGAGGTTCAATCACACCTGGACTGCTGAGGGTCGACCCACCTGTTACCTTTGAGGAGTCTGACAGCAGGGCTGGTCCTCTGTTGAGTGCGCAGCTCCCTGCAGAAGCAGAAGACAAAAAAATAAAATAGAAAAATATTTCAACAGACCTCACATTTTCCAGATATAAATCATCTCTGATTGGGCTCTAGGCTTTAGCAGTGTGTTAAAATCTTCCAAACAGCCACCTTCACTCCAAAAACCAGCCCATCACTGTAAAACTCACTCAGCACAACACCTCCCAAGATAAACTCTCATGAAAGAGGACCTCAAAAGTCTCAAAATAAAAAAAGACTTCAGATGCCAAACTACTCTGTTGAGACACTAAAGTCACATTAAAAAAAAAACAACCAACCAACCAACCGAGGCAGTATTACACCAGCAACTGAAATGTTCTGCAAGCAGGGTTCCTGCACCAATTTAAATTTTAATAATTGTTTTTAAAGGCCTGAAAAAATCTGAATTAAGACTGAACAATGTTGAAATGCTGTATTGTGTTTGGCCGTTTATAAACAAGCCAAATTGCTAGTGGTGTACACAACTATTCAGCAGGGCAATGATCCCTACAACACAGTATTTGATGCTTTTCTTTGTCACAGTAAGGTGAATCTTTTAGGATTTTCAACTGCTGGTCAGACAAAACAAGCAGTGTGAAGACATCAGTTTGATTCTGCCAGTATATTCACTGGAGATTAAAATAAGGACACTGTCAACTTAAAGCTTGCACTCTTTCTACACCTACTGTTTACGTTAACCATTATTACACATATAAAACACAGCCTGAATTGAACAGATAATTATTAGTGCCACCTGGTGTATAAATGTGAAAACAAAGAGACAACGCTGAGCAAGTGACAAAAAATGGGAACGATGGCAAATTCCATCTTTTAGACTGTCTGTTTTCAACATGAGAAAGAAATACGCAAAAAAAAAAAAATTTGATAAGTTTCCAGCTCCTGACAGCTCTTTACATTGGTCTGTCTGTTTTAGTGCTTATCATTATATATATCATAAATTGTGTATCTCCATTCAGCCTAAAAATATCAAGCTATGATTCTTGGTCCATATTGCCGAGCCTAATCTGAGAGAAACAAAAACCAGATTCAGATTCATTGTATGAGTTTGTGTACCTGATGCTTCTTTCGTTTACGCTGTTGTTTTCCAAAGACACATCCCACGCTGCCTTTATTGTTAATTTCACTTTCTGAAATGCAGTTAAAACAAAAAACAGATTTCTGTTTAATTCTACCAGAATGACAGCATTTAATGGCCTTTACTGGGTGTTGATTTAAATGTTTTAGATACCTGGAGGGACACTGATCTGAATACGGTCCTGCTGCTCTCCGTCCTCTTGGAACGGGCTCAGGCTCAGAAACAAGGATTTCAGGACTGAATTTGTAGCGGCCCCTACAGCAGGCATTAACAGCAAATTTCAGATGCACAAATGAACATATGACAGTAGTACTCTTACATGTGCAATGCGTCCTTACTTCTAGGGGATGAGACGTCAGGCGGAGCCAGAGTTTCAGATGGATTCAGACTAAAAATAGCTGGACTGGAAGGCATCTCCTTGAGTGTATCTGGCACGAGGCTACAACCAGGATTTACCGGCTGCTTTACAGGATCAGTTTCAGTTTTAGAACCTGGGGAGCATTTAACAGATGTTGGGCTGTGAGAGGCTCGTTTGACATCAGTTCGGCTCTGACATGATGGAGGCTCTAAATCAGAAACTCTATCTTTGGATGAATGAAAAGTATTGTCAGCTGACTCCTGACTGCAGGGAGGAGTACTCGAAGTCTCACTGAGTGGGGTTGCGAAAAGGCTGAGAAAGGAAGTAGCAGAGGTGTTATCAGGTTCAACTGTGGTTTTCATAAGTCTTTCCTCGCTTGTGACATCTGTAGACTGTGGCGTTCTCACAGAGTCTGGGGTTGTCATCACACACTCACTGATTGGGTTTGCAAAAAGGCAAGTAAAAGGTATTTTCTGAGTCTTTTTACAT
>VUQI01039770.1:0-12356 GCA_015106735.1 Paratilapia polleni | reverse complement strand
TTTTGTGATTTCCTTACATTCTCTTTGAGACGCTGTTAACAGATGCAGACTTTGCCTTTTTGTAAGCTTCCTCACAATCAAAAAGACACTTGAAAGCCTTGTTTTGATGTTTCATTCAGACATATTTTTGTCTTTGATCTGTTTGATAAATTCTACATTGCGAGAGGAAACTGTCACAATCCAAATAATGAATCACGTTTAAAAAGAAAAAACAATTGTTGAGTTGAGTGGAGCGGCTTCGAACTAAGTGCGGGCCTAGAATGTACAGCGAGTTTGTAATGGCAGCAGCAGGCGCCTCAAAGAGAGGAATCATATTAAGTTGCTTTCTACATAAACACACTAACACGCTAACTCGCCGTCGAAGAACAGGAGTGCACTCATCAAAATTCAACATGCAAACAATATGCGTAATCACAGATCAGATCTGATTTGAGAGTTCCAAACAGGACCGCTCTTGAATACTTAGTGATTCTGAGATGCCAAGGCTGATTGGCAGCACGACTGCAGGATGGAGGCCTGCATGCCTCTCCACTTAATTAACGGGGTAAATAAAGCCGGCTTGTGAAAATAGGGGTTAAGATTCTATCAGTGGAATTACTCAGCCATGAGACCACAGGAAGAGAGATCGTCACAAGCTTACGGTGATTTCACCAAATAATTAGTCTCAGCTAAGGCCTTTTGTACACAAAGATTACTGCCTGAGAGCACACACAGCTTGCTCAACTCACCACTTCAGCAACCATTCACTTCCATATACCAGTTAACTCAATGGAAAGTGTGAAAAAAAACAAACTACTGCAGGGGATGTGTTTGATATTTTGTTTGCCTTCCGTGGTAAACTCACAGATAAGGTGAGGTGTTCCGGTGTTGCTATTTCCGACCTGCGCTGGCCATCATGGACCTACCTGCAGGAGATGTTTCTAATCATAATTGTATCAAAGCGTCAGCGTTGCTAACAGTGCTGGAGGCGAGAAGCTGTAATGTTGTGAGCGTGCGGAAAAAGAGGCGAGGTCACCACATCCTCTGAGCTGGGATAAGGGGTGGGACCTAACTTCAGGTGTTGATCTATGCTCTTGACTGCTTTAAAAACCCTGAAGTGCAAGCGGGGGGAGGAGCTGCCTGAGATAAATTGAAAGGCTGTCTCTCCTAAGGTTCCCCACAGTGTGCTGTGCTGGAGAGAAACGGCCTTGTCAGAGGCATAAATCAAGCCCAGCTGTGGAGCGTACACCCAGGACGCTAAAACTCACCGAACGCGGTGCAACTGCGGAAAAACTTCTCAGATGCTTTATGCAGCATCGTGACTAAAAAAATGCGCCTTCTCTTTTCTTGTGATGTTGCCAGCATGAAGGTTAACGGTCAGTTAGAGACAAAGCATGTATGCTCCTTTTTTAATTTGTTTTTTCAGTCAACAAAGCTATTGGCGGATGCTGGTGAAGCAGGGACACCTGGACATTTAGTTTTGACAATTCTCCGATATAGGTGTAATTGATATTGATTTTTCCCCTAGTCAGACCTGTACCAATGACTCTCACCTTGTCGCATGGATCATTAGCTGCAGCAAATGATCAAAGCATTAGCAGATGGATAGCAGATGATTAACTTTGTGGTGGGCACAGCTTTAAAATGTGAAGCTGAGCCCAGATAAATATTACATACTATGTAAGAGTCAACCAAAGTGTCAAACACGGTGTCAAACTAACTTTGCTGAAGAAATATCTGCTTATGAAATGACAGCTTATCTATGGCTACTCAACCTAGACATTATTTTTCTTTTTTTATTTCTCCTGCCACACAAGCGACAAGGCAAGAGAAAGGCATGTGGTAAATGACCAAGTAAAATCTTGTTAAAAACTGCTGGGTGAATTTTAGTGAAATATTGATATACTGCAAATATTCTATATGTAAGGAATGTCAAAAATGTCAAAAATTCTCTAAAAACATGACATTCACATTCACACACATCCGAACACTCCTCTCCGTAGGCAAATATCTATGTAAATGGACACAACCACGGTAGCATAAAGCAAGCATAACATCCTAAATCTCTGGGCGACCACTTTCGTTTGCAAGGTGATTGGTGGGAGGCAACCTGTCTCCAAACCATTGCGGTCTGACTTGGACTGATGGCAACTACTTTCAGACAGATTGGTGAAGGTCTGCAAATAATTGCACCTAATTTAAAACGCAGACACGTTGCAATCAATTGGAGTCAGTATGCACCAATGAACGGAACTCATCTGCGACGTGTCTCTTTGCAATAGGGGACTCAACTCAGCTGGTTTCAAACTGGTTGTATTCTAGTTATATTCCTATATAAAAGTAAGGTTGCTGAGCACCTATGTCACTTTGCAGTTAAATTGCCACCCTGTAGCAACTATTTCACTATATGTGGAGGAATTTCTGAATTTCTGTTTCAAATCTATGAGGTTCTGGCTGGACTCTTAATGTAAGGAAATGATAAATGGACTGGTACTTATATAGCGCTTTTCTTTCTTTCTTTTCTTATTGCTGTTCTATCACCATCGCTTTGAAGGTGGCAGCTGACTGCAAGTGACACGGATGTGATCTCAGTCTTTGAAGCAACCATTTCAAAGGCAATGAGATGACAAATTCATTGCACACAGTTGCAATAATTTTGGTTGTGCTGCAGAGTCCAACCACTGTTTTTCCTAGTGTGACTGTAGCATAACCAACAGGAGAAATACATTTTGGTGACACTCCACTGTGTAAGCTCAATACTTTTGTAGTTGCACAGTGTCTCACAGCTGGCTGCTCAGAGGTCAGTGCTATTTGTCCAGCTCAGAGTTACGGTTTGTTTCATTGACAACTTGGTTCCAGGTCTAATTTGGAAAGAGGCATCCCTTGTGTTTCTACATTGTCCATTACTTAGAAAGATGAATTTTAACCCATCATACATTTGTAATGAAGGGAGTAACGATCCATAACTGCCAAAACCATTTTTCGTACCAGCCTGTAAACATGCTTGTTAATTTTGTTAATTTTGTCAAAGAAATCAGGAAGGGGCAAACACTTTTTCACACCACTGTATGTATCAACTTAATTTTTTTAGTCCCAGACATTGGTCCTTGAATGTAACATGCACCTGTCTGCCACCATTAAAGAACAAAAATAAAAGAAGAGTGCTCTATTCTTTACCAGGCATTGGACTGGTAAAGCTTACTGCATCATAATAATGTATGTTGGTCCAGGATCAACAACTGACCCATCACTGTGTTTTGCGATGTGGGGAAAAAGTAAAAAAAAAAAAACCCTTTGTTTATATTATAAACAACTCTCTTCTGGAACAAATGGTAAGAATTTCAAGTGTTTTCATTATTAATTTATTCAATATAATAAATATATTATTAGTTTGCTGTTAGCCAAATTTTACTTAGTCATGTTGGTTTGCTAGTGATGCTTTTCAGTAGCATTAGCTAACTTCTTAGCTAATGCTAACATTAATTGTGATGATGTAGGAACAACACCAACAGGGGGATATCTGCTCTATATGCTCTATAAATGAGAAAGAAAAACATGTCATGATTATTTAAGTTTAAATTTAGCTCAATAATCCAACGATCGAAGGCTTAACATACAGTACTAAATGAATGATTGAAGTACTATAAAAGAACATGACACTCTCACAATGATGACCTCTGCCTTCTTACTGCAATACTGCAGAATGAGGAACCAATGTGTTAAATCTAACATGCTTTTTAAGCTTTACAAAATTAAAGATGACACACCTTATAGTAGAGGACTAGAATACAAGCAGAGAAATACACCTGTTAGTTGTGCTTTAAATATGCTGGTGAGTCAGTGCTCAGCCTCATCATAATAAAAATACTCAGTTGCCAAAAAGCACAAATCACTCCCTGTGTGTGTTAGATGTTATTAAGCAGCTCAATTACCCAACCAGTTTACCCTACAAGTCTTTGAACTGTAAAAAAAACAAAGAAAAAAAACACTGTACCTGAAAATTACCATCAATTGTGTAGAAAATGCCCGCCTGACAGGGATCTTTTGGAGGTGTCAGTCAAAGCTCGACAACAATATAACAAGTGCCTTTGTGACCGCTCTTGCAGGGAGCTCTGGCTTTAAGACAGAGAGAATGATTAAGAATGATGGACACAAAAAAAGCACTCATTCTCCAAGTCTCTACAAAGACACTCTATCTAACTGGAGGCAGGGTTATGTGCTGATAGTTTTTTTTTCCTATTTAGCTACATTAACAGTGGAGTAAGTTGCAGGCAGTACTTGAAAGACTTTCCTTTTGGTTCGCTGTGTATCGACACTTGTCTCCGGGGCACCGGCTAGAATTAAAGCTTCTGTGGCAATATTGTTGCTTTATAAAAACACGGCCAGGGGACAGGGGTGCTGGGCTGCAACGCAACTATTAATCTCTTACTCTATGAAATGCACACTACCGCTTAAAGCTCCAATGTGAATTACCATAATGTAAGCAGGGAAATGCCAAGTTCTTTCCCATAGCCTCAACAGCAAGGATAAATCCTGCTTTTATTTTCTTTTTTCATGTAGCTTTTTTGATAGATACGGCAGGAATTGTACTTTTGTTTACAGCATTATAAAGTAGTTCTAGGTAAAGTTTGTTGGACCATTTGTATATTGGATGTTTTGTTCCAGGAAGCGCTCGCTAGGTTTATTTCCTAAGTAATGAGGAAAGTTAAGCCCCAATATTCATAATGCAGAAATGAATAAAATCAAATCTGGTCGCACTTCAGCAGTAAAGAGAAAAGGTGCATATAATCGCGAATGTCCCCAGGCACGAAAATACTGTTACCTTATCAGTGCCTAAAATGAAAAACAAAAAACAAAAAAAAACCTCGCTTTCTCACACATACTTTATGTATATACACACAGTCTAGTGTCTAGGGACCTTGGTGCAAATGAACCCTCTCAGAATAAATGTTGTGTAAAAGTGTGCATTTTTTTTTATAGGAATAGTGTCTTAATGAAGCAACCTGATTGAGAACAGCTTAATTCTCACCAGTGGAACATGATGTGATTGTGTTGGTAATTGCGCCGCAAGGCGAGGGGAGTATATCTGCATGGGCCGCACGGGGGTTTTGTGTATGCGCTTCCAGAAGATTCCTTTAATCACAGACTGCTCCGATGGTTTATTCCCCTTCCAGAGATATTCATCTCCACTCGTGTGCTGAGGTATCCCTTCAGGAATAAAGAGCACACACATGTTCCACAGGAAATTGTCAGAGGAACCAAGATGGATTACTCATGCTGCGCTGGCGGATTCTCACTTTGAAAAATGATATCAGCCACTGTCTTCCAGATAAAAATAATCCCGGCGAGCAGTACATGGGATGCAGGCGGGTAAAAAGGGCTCTGACCTAATCTCGGCAAACATCTCAGAATTCACTTTATCGCAAGTCTGAGATTTATTTGACTTTAGTCAAAAGCCGGATTCTTGTCAGAAACGGGTTTTATAACCCTTCCCACTCCTGGTCTGAAGGAGTAAAAAGTGCTAATTAAGCAAATATTCAGACGGACTGATAGATGACTGAAAAAGCATGGCACTACGTGATGTGAAATCGTAACAGCTTAAAAGATATATTCAGCCTGTGAGTGATGCAGTGGGCTGTGGGAGGTGGTGCCACAATAGCTGCAAGGCAAATGGATCTACAAATCATTTTGATGGTCTCCAAATACAACAGCAAAATCAATTAATGCCTGTGATCATGACTGACAAGCAAAGGCCAAAGTACACTCTGTCCATCACGTCAGTGCCCTTTAACACAGATCACCTTCGCAGGGAGTCAAAGAGGCATCAGAGGCATGTTCAGTTCCTCTCCTCTGTCTTTCTTTCCCCTCTCCTAATTCTCTGTTCTTACTGTACACATGGAAACAGACATACAGTAATGTAGTGTTTCAGTAAAGTGTTTAAGACAGGAAGGACAGACCGCTTTCTGTACATCTTTGCAAGATGTGCAAAGAATAAAGAATAAACTCTAGAAGAATAAAGATAACACACATCCACCCTCGACGTTATTGTGCGGTTAACAATAACGGTGGCGTAGACATGGTTTTCACGCTGTAAGAATGTCTTTTAAGTATGTTTACTTGATGGTTACATCCAAAAGATTGTGCTAAAAAAAAAAAAAAACTGCGACAAAAGCCAACATGTCCCCAGGGAGGAGGTAGCATTATCACAAGCTCATGATCCGTGAAATATGGTCACTTGTTCGTACATTTGAGTGTAGACTCCTAGTATTATATAAAATATGGAGAATGTGAGATAAAATTGATCGTTATTTTGTTATAAAACCACTTTGCTCCGATGATTAGGTGTGAAAAGGAAGGCAGAGGATCCTGTTATGCTTTTTTTCGCTGTTAAAGATACAAAAAGTCTCTCAGAACCAGAGTTAGGGTTTGGGTTAACACTAACCACTGTGTTTGGCAAACATAATACAAACTTTCAGAAAAACCAGGTAGAAGATGCTCATGTTCACCGGAAATGCTACATAGTGATTTTACTGTATTACAGACATTTAATGTATGTGCTTGGCTGAGGAGCCAGTAGTGGGAAGCTGTGACTGAATGCCTCGAAATCAGAATCCTCCGTTGATGTAGTGTTACCGTGGATCTTCTATCTGGTCTCAGATAGCCAGCCCCGGCCAGTGAAGGAGAGCCAGTCGTGACTGGACTGGGGGGACGATGGTTGCCCCTCTCCAATCTCGTGCTCATGTTTGTGGAGAATCTTGTGCTAAATAACTTGTAAATGACCTGATTCTGGGTCAGCGTCTTGTGGGTAGCAGAGCAGCTAATCGCTGCAATCTTGGGCAACAGGGTGGTGGAGTGGTTAGCGCTGTCGCCTTACAACAACAAGGTTCCTCGTTCCAACCCTGAGCGGGGTTTTTCTACGTGGAGATTGCATATTCTCCCTGTGTCCATGTAGGTTTTCTCCAGGTACTACGGCAGTACCTGGAGGAAACCTGGAGGAAACCTACAGTCCAAAGACATTCATGTTAGGTTAACTGATGACTGAAATTGGCCACGGATGTGAGGTATATAAAGTGTATAGAATAACGTATGTATGAATGTATGGTTAAAATGTGACTTTTGAGTGGTCAGTGAGACTAAAAAAACATTATATAACATTTCTTCCGCAATTTTGGACCCCTAGAAGATGCACATTCATGACTTTCTCAAGTTGAGCCCACGGAGTGCATGTGCTACAATTTATTGTGATTTGTGATTTGTAAAGCTCAGAAAATGTCAAAGTATAGAAAAGATAGATGTAGCCAGAGAAATATTTCCCATTGGTTTGGAGGCTGCCACTATCTTGTTTTCTTTGTTTTTTCAAGATGAATGTGACCTTTTTCTGGATTAGAGACTGCAGTCATATCAGTTGTTAGCTAATGCTAGTGCTGGCTAGCTAACCTGGTTAGCAACGTGGGTTTATAATTCACTTTGGTATTAAAAGGTTGGCTTATTTTGGCTAGTAAAAATATGATTAAAACAAATTTTTTAATAAGAAAAAATACAACAGCTCCTCCTTGGAGTGTCTCTTAGTACAAGTAAATATTTAATAAGATTTAAATGGCACCCACTTGCATAATTTATGCTTAACTTATTCCTAACTTTAAGCCCTGGCTTGTGCTTTAAAACATGCAGTAGTTATGAAGGGTAAAAGTAGCCATAGCTATAGAGACGGTTGAGAGATCCAGATCAGTGATTAGCTAGTGGTTGTAAACAGGCTGTAAACTTGTTCATATCTGCTCATTTTAACATGAGAATCTGTAAGAATTTTTTCACTCCAGTGGCCACTACAGGTTGCCGCTGAATACCAAAGCTGAAGTAAATTGGTTTGGTCACACAGCCCAGTGCTGCTCCTAGGGGTATGATACTATCACTAGAGTCCCATACACATACATAGCTTAACAAGCCTACTGTCCCTAATTACACTTACTAAGGTATGACTGGACAATCATTTTGGGACCCAAAGGCCATTACTCTTTCAAACAAATTAGATGTAAACTGTCTAAACAATATATATATAATATAATATGACACAATAGGACCTCATAGTGTATAACTAATGGGAAAATTTGGTTCTAATACAGAAAAATGCCTATAATCTACACTTGCTACACCACAGTGAGCAATGTAAAAATCATGCTCATCAAATCCAAATTTAGCAGTCGATCATAGCATGTCAAACACATGGAGCAGTCACCCCCTGCTTAGAGCCAAAAATATGTCAGACTAGTGATTCAGATTCATCTGCAGTGAACTGACTTCCTGGACAGTGAGTGGCAAAGGTGTACAAACATCATGAAGAAAGGCAATGCATAAGGAAAGCTACTATTATGGATCCTTGAAATGTTGCTACTAACTGTTAATAAAATATAATTAGGCTGTATTAAGGCATATGCATGGGCTTGATATTCTATAGTAGCCACTTTATGGAGCCTTTCATAACAAAAACATGATTTTCACAATTAAAACGGTCTGTTATCACTTTGATTACTAATTCTACTTAGCCATTTACCTGACACTGCTTCCAAAAGAAATGTAGGATTCTGCCCACTGAGATTTACACCAACCAGTGAGATTATTTCCACCTCCTGAGCAGCTCCAACTCTGAGACATGTTTGGATAAATAAAACATTTAATCTGCTATGCGGATGTGTGTGTGTATGTGTCTGTGTGTGCTAGCAGGCACCTCTGAACAGTGTCGGGTGTTGTCTGCAGCTGCCAGGATCAGCAAAGCACTAATCCTTGGATTGCTCCCATTCTCATGCAAGTGGGACTGCACTCCTTTGCGTGGTTTTTATAAGCTACAGACAAGGTGGAGAGGTGTAGGCAAAAGCAAAATGAAGAGCACCAGTCAGCTGTCCACTGCAGCCTTGTCAGGTTGTAAACCTTTCCTGAAGGCAGAGTAATGAAATGAGTCCTTCTGGGTGCATAAACCTTCAGTATTCAGGCCTGGTGCTGCTCACTCACGCTGCTAACCTCCACGGAGAGTCAGAACCCCACTTTACAAGCAGATGTTCAATTAGAGCCAAATGAGGAAATTAGAGATCTGATGAGGAAAAATGTGAAGTGACATTTAAGCATGATAAACAATGTTTTTAATAAGTATAACAGCACGCAGCCTGAGAATGACGAGATGGAAATAGAAGTGGAGGGCTGTCCGTTCACACAGATCATTTAATCAGCACTTTTATTAATACACCTGTTTCCATACAGCGCTTATTAATTCCAAGTCTTCATAAAATTAAGCCCTGAGACATTTGATGAGTCTCTTATTAAAATATCCTTGAAAGAGAACAAAGGCATTATGGAAAGATAGGAAGATGTATGATAAGTAAATTAATGCAAAGTTCACTTCTATGCCTCTTCCGCAGTTTTGGTGTTCTCCTGACACTGATTCTTTCTGGAGTGCGTCTGGCTGAACAGATGGGTCTATAAATGGAGATCACTCTGCGAGACATCTCTTCATTTACGTGACAGCCATGCTTATTTCCTGTGCCAGTGTAGGAGGGCTATATATAATATGCAGGATGGACAGAGTGGCAGTGGGTCATGACTACAGATAAAATCTGGCCAATCCAGCTATAGCAAGTGCTTCTCTTCCTGCAGACTAATGGACTAATCAACATCCAGGCCATACGGAAACCCTTCTGCCTCTTCTCCCTTTAACTCAGCGAGGCACTCGAAAACTTGTCGTGCTAAGCCCCTCACCTACAGCTCAGACATTCACAGACGCCACTTAAAGATCTAAACATACCTAGGAGATGATTTCAATTCTGCTTCAGGCACGAAATGAGTCAGAGAACATCCTGTGACAGTAATTTCTCACTGTCACTGATTCATGTTTCACGCTCGCTCTTCGATGCGTGTGTCAATACTTTGGCAAAAGCAAAAAGCAGAATTAAAGAGGGCTCGAAGTGTTCATTTGAGCTCAGTTTGTGATGAGTGATAAAAAAAATAAATTAAAAAAAGATTTACGAGAGGACGCGGTGGCTGACATTTGGGCCAATTTCCCAACAGCATTTGATTTCTCAAAGTAAATTGCCCTGACTTTGAAACCACTGGTCCATTAGTGTGTCAAGCTGCTCGGATGTGGCCACTTTGAGATTGGATAAGTGTTTCCTTTATGACAAGGGTGAGTGTAATTTGGACATGTTAAACATGAATAACTGTGTTATAAGATATACAACTCAAAGAATAATGGCTGTTTTTATTCACACTCAGACTCTTGACTGAGAGTGGGCAGCAGAAAAGGTGTCCTTCAAGCCTGCTGTTGCCGGTATTTTGTTCTCATGCAGATTTAAAAAAACAACAACTGGGAACTGAGGAGACCAGTTGCTGAACCTCTGGGAGAGCAATGTTGTCCCATTCTTGTCTGATATAGGATTCTAGCTGCTCAACAGTCCTGGGTCTTCTTTGTCATATTTTGTTGTTTCATGATGTGCCAAATATTTTCAATTGATGAAAGATCCAGACTGCAGGCAGGCCACTTTAGCACCCAGACTCTTCTACTACAAAGCCATGCTGTAATAGATGCAGTATGCAGTTTAGCACTGTCTTGCTGGAATATTCAAGGCCTTCCCTGAAAAAGACATCATGTTGGTCTAAAACCTGTATGTACTTTTCAGCATTGATGGTGCCTTTCCAGATGTGGAAGCTGGCAATTCCATAGGCACTAATGCACCCCCATACCATCAGAGATGCAAGCTTTTGAACTGAGCACTCATAACAAGTTGGATGGTCCCTCTCCTCTTTAGTTCAGAGGATGCCACATCCATGTCTGACCACAGAACAGTTTTCCACTTTGCATCAGTCCATTTTAAATGACCTTTGGCCCAGAGAAGAAAGCAGCGGATCATGTTCATATACTTCTATCTTTGCATGATAGAGCTTTAACCTGCATTTGTGGATGGCACAATACTGTGTTCACAGACAATGATTTCTGGAAGTGTCCCTGAGCCCATGCAGTGATTTCCTTGACAGAATCATGCTTGTTTTTAATGCAGTGCCACTACAGGGCCTGAAGATCACAGGCATTCAATATTTATTTTCGGCCTTATCCCTTCAACGCAGAGATTTCTCCAGATTCTCTGAATCTTTTGACAATATTATGTACTGTACAGATGATGAGATATTCAAAGTCTTTGCAATTTTGAGGAACAATGTTCGCAACAATGTTTTGAGGAACAATTTTCCTTAAAATTCACAGTGTTGAGGAACATTATTCTGAAATTGTTCCACAATTTGTGGTAGTGTTTTTTGTAGACTAAGATGATCTTTTTGAACCCAGTGATGTTACTGACCTGTTGCCAATTAACCTAATTATTTGCAAAATGTTGTTCCAGCTGTTTATTTTAGTACCATTTACTTTTCCAGCCTTTTGTTCTGCCTTGTCCCATCTTTTTTGAAACATTCAAAATGGGCT
The DNA here is from genome assembly GCA_015106735.1 of Paratilapia polleni. NCBI lineage: Eukaryota > Metazoa > Chordata > Actinopteri > Cichliformes > Cichlidae > Paratilapia > Paratilapia polleni. The sequence goes on along the minus strand of VUQI01039770.1, from coordinate 919 downwards.
AATATTTTTCTTAAAATTGTACATTTTCTCAATTCAAACACTTGATATGTTTTCTATGTTCTATTATGGCTTTATATGAGTGTTTACCCTCATATTTATGGGTGTAAACCTCATAAATATGGGTTTATGAGGTTTACAAATCATTGTATTCTGTTTTTATTGACATTTTACACAGCGTCCCAACTTTTTTGGAATTTGGGTTTTATGTTAGTAAAGATTTTCAACTTGAATATTAATTGATTCTTGCCAAGAAGTTGGTATTTCTGTATATCTTTTTGTTTTAGTACTTATTTTATGTACTTATTTTGCCAAAATCCTGTTACCCGTTGCCCAGTACACCAAAATTAATGAGCTTCCCCTACATTTGTCTTTAAGGTCTACCTGACAACGGGAGTATGGTACAGTAGTGACACTGGTGTATAAATACATATGTGGACGGACACTAAAACATAATTTCTATTTGAGAGTAACAAACACTGTTAGCTGTTTCTTAGTGATTTTGAGCTGATGTTGCTCACATTATTCTGATTTCAGTCTTATATACAATCCTAAAGGCACCTTCTTATGTAGAAAACTGTAAAGATACAACCATGTTACGTAAGATGCTAATGGCACACAACGACAGACTATATATAAAAGATGGATGTACAGTATTGTGCAAAAATCTTGCCCCTAATTTCTTTATATTTTGCTTCCAAGGAGCCAGACTTTCTTGTCATTTTTAAAGTGGTCTTGAACAATAGTTCTCCAGGCTTTCTGAAGGTCTTTCTAAGGTTTTTGGACATTGGCTGCTTTTTCACTCATTTTCAGTCCAGTCCTTGTACCTGACCATTTTCAGAGGAATGTTTTTTTTATTTGTTATGCCACGTAACAGTGACCTATGAATCATTCAAGCACAAAAAAAGGCTCCAAACTCAAG
>VUQI01039769.1:69505-87789 GCA_015106735.1 Paratilapia polleni | reverse complement strand
GTTTTTTGCATGTCTGTCAGCAAACACAGACACGCTTGCCAGTTATCACAAATGGTTGATTGCAGTTGTTGCTGCCAAGGGTGGCACAACCAGTTATTAAGTTTAGGGGGCAATTACTTTTTCACAGAGGGCCCGGTGGGTTTGGATATCTTTTTTCCCTTAATAAATGAAATCATCATTTAAAAACTGCATTTTGTATTTACTCAGGTTATCTTTGACTAATATTAAAATTTGTTTGATGATCTGAAACATTTAAGTGTGACAAACATGCAAAAAACTAAGAAATCAGGAAAGGGGCAAACACTTTTTCACAGCACTGTATCTTGTCCACAGTCTTCAACAGGGATGTGTCACCATAGCAATCAAGAAAACAGAGCTTTAAAACAAGGTGTAACCACTGTATTTGAACCCAAACCATGATCTTTCTCTAAACCAAACTGAATAGTTTTTAATGCCCAAACTTGACCAAGGAGATTTTGTTAATAATTAATAATGCAGTCAAAGAAACACAGTTGGAAGATCTTGAACTGTACTCTGTGAAATAACAAATGCCACTGCCAACCCATCCAGCCTCCAAATGGGGACATGTTTGCCTTTTAAAAATATAAATATTTATTTTGTGTACATCAACGTGAATCGGTATATAAGACCGGTCGTAGTGTCATCATCTCCAGGAATACAGAAAAAATGAAGGGAAAATTCACATCCAGAAACATGAATCAATACATTAAAAATCAGGACTGCTTCACAAACTGTAGTGAGACTGTGTTAAAGAAATATAATCACTGCCTTTAATGTTTTTTGTTTTTTTATATATATAATTGACATTATTTCCATGCTGACTTTTCTCTTTAATATTCCTTTCAGATAAACTGCCACTCTTTGGGTCTAACTGTGAAAAGAACATTTCATCTGAGCAGCAGAAATATGATCAGAGAAGGAGCCTTTGTCTAGTCCAGAAAGGTCCAGATCCACCTCAGACTAAAGACATGTATACAGAGACAGACTCTGAGTTTATCAACGGTAAGCATCCACAATTTCACCAAACACAACAAGCAGAACAGGGCACCTCAAAAACAATGGAAACGGAGAAGGAAGGCGAGCACTCAGGTGTGCGATCCACCGACCTGAAGATTCTGTCATCAAAAAATCCAAAAGCTGGGAGTGAAGATAAAGATGTAAATAAGGAACTGGTTAAATCAAACAAAAGAACACTTCGGACAGGAAATCAGGGTGCAGATGTTTGCAAAATGAGTGGAACATCTTACCATAAACGTGCAGCTGGGAAGAAAAAGAAAAATCATCCTGAGAAAACAGCTCCAACAAACAAAAGCCAAAATACCGGACGCAGTTGTTGCAGAGTTTGTGGAAAGTTTTTCCAGTACAAACACTCCTTTCTGAAACACACACTGACACATGAGAAGAGTGCAGATGTGTGTGGAGTCTGTGGAAAACATCTGGAATCTAATGAGACATTGAAGGTTCATCTAAAGACCCACAGCGAGGAAAACAAACAAACAGGTAACAAACCGACAGAGTGCTCTGATGCTGAGAGTGAAAGTGATGAGGACTGGAAGAAGAGTGAAGGAAGTGATAGTAAAGATGAAGACAGTGATGAAGAGGAAAGCAAAGAAGGATCTTGTTTACAAAATTCAACAAAAATTGAACAATCAAACAAGCATCATTTGGAGACTGAGGAGAGCTTGAAGCTTCAGTTGAGCCAAACTGCAGGACAGAGTTGTTGCAGAGTTTGTGGAAAGTTTTTTCGGTACAAACGCTCTTTTCTGAAACACGTACTCAAACACGAGCAGAGCGCAGATGCTTGTGGAGTCTGTGGAAAACATCTGGACTCTGATGAGAGTTTAAAGGTGCATTTAAAGAACCACAGCGGGGAAAACAGCTGCGGGGATCAAACAGATGACAAACATTCAGAGGCAGAGTGCTCTGATGCTGAGAGTAGAGAGGGTGAGAGTGATGAGGACTGGAAGAACAGTGAGGAGAGTGATAGTGAAGGGAGCGATAAAGAGGACGGCAAACAAAAGTCAAAAACAAAACCTAAGAGACCCAAGAACAGGGATTTATCCCATCTAAAATACTGCTGTAAAGTGTGTGGAAAGTCTTTCTGCTACCGAGCCTCTTTTTTAAAGCACGTGCAGGAAGAAGAGAAGGATGCAGATCTGTGCGGCGTGTGCGGGAAACATTTTGAGGCCGAGGAGGGCTTGAAGCTTCACTTGCAAACATACATCCGGACAAATGATTGTGAAGTCTGCGGCAAACACTTTGATGGCCACAAACAGCTGGAGATGCACATGAGAACGCACACAGGAGAGAAACCTTTCGTCTGCACTGTCTGCGGGAAAGCTTTCGCTCAGAATGGAAACCTGATGGGACACATGAGAGTTCACACGGGGGAGAGGCCGTATGTTTGCAGCATGTGTGGTCAGAGCTTTAGCTTTAAAGAATACATGAGGGCTCACATGAGAATCCACACCGGGGAGAAACCGTTTCTTTGCAGCATTTGTGGGAAAGGGTTCAGACAAAGGGGGACTTTGAAAACGCACATGATGATCCACACAGGAGAGTCCACGCACCAATGCGTGATCTGTGACAAAAAGTTCTACAAAAGCGGAGCGCTGAAGATCCACATGAGGTCCCACACAGGAGAGAAGCCTTATCTGTGTAACGTCTGTGGGAAAAGCTTCACTGCTGGGGGCTCGCTTACCAAACACATGGGTGTCCACGAAGGGGAGCAGACACACTGCTGCAGTGCCTGTGGGAAAACATTCCTCAGGAAAAATGAACTGAAAAGACACATAGAGACTCATGGGGATGAATCCATCCAGCTGATGAGTCTTTAATGCTGACATTAGGTGCTACTTTTTAATCTTTTGACATCCACTAAGTCATTAGGAAACTTCTCGGGTGTAGGGTTAGGTTGCATGTTAGCCACAAGCTAAACATGCGCAGAAACTAGATGATGTTGTCTTTGAAATAAAGTCTCTTTCATATGTTTTGCTGTTAGAGTCCTTGTGTTATAAGATTTCCATTTAAGTATGCCAAGCAGGTGAAAAATTCTACATATTAGTATGTAAACCTAACCCTAACCAGCTGGTGGATGTTAAGTGGTTAAAGGATTACATTAAAAAATCTTAGAAAATAAGCTAATGTGCTTTATTTCTGTGAGTGAGGTGAGAAGATCAGTATCGGCTTACTGCGAAGCTGGAATGATTACTGAATTCACTGATTGACAAATTTTTGACTCTTTGATCTCTAATAATGAAAGATCAAATGATTAATGATCCTGATGTTGTTTGTCATATTTGTCCTTATTCGCCATAAGTCTTCGTTACATGATTTGTAAGCTCTATATTTTATGTGTGGTGCTGCTCTTTTATCCATGAAAAGAGATTTTTATATGTAAACACACTCACCAGCCACTTTATAAGGTACACCTTGCTAGTTGCTTTTAGCAACAATACTCAGGTAGGCTGTGGCGTTTAAACGATGCTCAGTTGGTACTAAGGGGCCCAGAGAGTGCCAAGAGAATATCCCCCACACGGGCGATGCACAAGGCAGGATAGGTCCATGCCTTCATGTTCTTTAAACCAAATTCTGACCCTACCACCCGAATGTTGCAGCAGAAGTCGAGACTCATCAGACCAAGTGACATTTTTCCAATCTTCCATTGTCAACTTTTGTTGAGCCTTTGTGAATTGTAGCCTCAGTTTCCTGTTCTTAGCTGACAGAAATGGCTCCTGGTGTGGTCTGCTGCTGCTGTAGTCCATCTGCTTCAAGGTTCGGCATGTTGTGTGTTCAGAGATGCTCTTCTGCATAACTTGGTTGTATGGAATGATTGTTTGAATTACTGTTGCTTTCCTGTCAGCTCAAAGCAGTCTGGCCTCTGACCTCTGACAACAAGGCATTTTCACTCAGAGAACTGCTGCTCCCTGGATATTTTTTTTTTTTTTCTGACCATTCTCTGTAAACTCTAGAGATGGTTGTGCAGGAAAATCCCAGTAGATCAGCAGTTTCTGAAATACTCAGACCAGCCTGTCTGGCACCAACAATCTTCCCCATTCTGATGCTCGGTTTAAACTTCATCAGGTCACCTTGACCATGTTTGCGTGCCTAAATGCATTGAGTTGCTGTCATGCGATTGGCTAGTGGTATTTTTAGTAGACATTTTTTGTACAATGTGGAACTGATTCATTGGAAATGGTTTAAGTATTTCTTTGCATATTCATATGAAATGCTTAGTTGAAGCCATATGTTTTCAAATATTAATTTGGCACTAAGCAAATTAAAGGGGACCTGTTATTCTTCTCCTTAATAACATGGCCAAAGTTTCAAATAAGGTGTCAACGTATGTGCACGTAATCCCTGTGAGCCAGAAGCTCAGATTTCAGACTGCTCTTAACTCAGTTTTACACAGGTCTACCTGTGTAGACAGAAACCTCACTCATCTTATGTTTACTAGGAGCAGCCAATCAAAAGACAGTTGGCATAGAGGGATTTAAACCAACAGGGATTAGAGAGATTTATTAGAAACATGTAACTGAAGAATTGTACTTTACTTTAAATAGAGATGGTTAAAACTTTTCAAGGGCATGTTGTGAGAAAACCTGCAGCTACATTTTCTTTTATTTATATTGTTTTTTAAAGAAACCTTCAGAGGAAACTAATCAATCAGATCCCAGCTTGGTGTTGATTTTTAAAGAAAAATATTGATAAAGGTATGCTTTATTTTGTCAACTGTGTGACTGACTTCTAAGAAGACTTTGTTCAAACAGAAACTACACTGAACGTTTCCGATCATCTCTTTTGTTTGTGTTTCTGAGCTTCACAGTACCTGAGCTGTAAATAATCACTTTATACTTACTCGCCTGTGGTGAAATAATCCTGTTTGTGATGATTATGGTTTCATGTCAAATATTTATTTTAGCTTTTTTTTTTTAAAACTTCAATATAAAACAGAAATATCTTAAAATAGCTTTTTATAATTTCACAATTAAAATTCTGTTATGTAAAATTTGATATATTTTATTTCTAGTCACATAAAGCGACGCTACAGTTAATGTAAATGCAAATTTCCTTTTTGGATTTTAGATATAAAGTTGTTTATAGCTGAAACAATTTGCTTACTCATCAGTCTTCAGAAAATTAATGTCCAATAATTTTGATAAATACAAATGTAAGTATTTGCATATTTTCTCATGCTTACCGAGTATTTTTTGGTTTTGAAATGTTGGTTAGACACAAAAAGCAGTTGAAATGTGTTAGTCTGCTCTAAGAAATGGTGATTGTCATTTTCAAGACGCTTTATTGGCCAAACAATTTAGAAAAAGATAATCAAAATAACAGAGTTGCAGCCCTAAAGTTTCTCGGTTATTAATACCTTGTTTATTTAACTTTTTGTAAGTAATACTAACTGTAGCAACAAAGAAAAAGAAGTAAAAGCTGTTTTAGTGTCCACAAAGTGACAGATATGTATTGAATAGTGATTTTATACATGTTCAGTTTATTTTCTTTTTAAGAAATTAAATAATGGTGCTATCAAAAGAGTAAATGTGAAAAGATACATGTCAGTTTTGCAACTTGTATCCACTTGTGAAAGACTTGCCTTTAATGTTACCTGCTGTGTTATGTCACCCCATTCAAAGTGAATGAGAATGGAGAGCGCTGAATCCTGAAACACATCCGTGCAAATCCTCCTTTAATGAGCTCATCTTAGACAAAAGCATTTCATCCTGACTCCTATGAGCCTGGAGGACTTGAGTTTAATTAATTTGACATGAACATTTCAAAGATTAAGCTCACGGTTGCCGCGATCGATCAGGAGAAATCAGACTGACTCACAGAGGTTCAGTTTAAACACAATTTATTTTTCTGCTTAAATAATTACTTGAATCATCCAGTGTAGGCTATGTTGGTTCGTCATACATGTCGGTACCAGATTTATCATCAACAATGGATGTGTAAGGTGGATTCATATGAAAAAGACAGGAAAAAAAAAAACATTTACACATGAACAGGAAGTCACATTTTTAACAACTGACAGTGTGATTTGTGTGTGATTTCAGTTGTTGGTACAAAGATTTAGATTTGGGTAATGGGGCTAAAAATGAGATTCTCTGCTCTTGTGCAAATGGAAGCAATTAAACAAGATAAAAGTCATCAAACCATCAAAGTAAAAGTCCCCCTTTTAAAACCACAGTAGACCTAGAAGCCTAAACATACACTGCTAGAAGGCATGGATTTATTTGATGTTACACACACACACACACACACACGGGGCTGCTAGCAGTTTGGAGCGAACATAATGTGCCAGCCTGCAGGTTGCATTGGGGGGGACAGTGTCAGTACTATCCTGTTGCATAAGAAGGAAGATGTACTATCTCACCATTTGGATGTGGAGTGTGTGATTTCATTTGTAAAAACCAAAATTAAATAAAAAAACTGGTGTAGATGACAGATGTTTGGGTTACTATGAGTGCTCACACAGACAGAAGTACCATCAGACCCTCTCTAATTGGATTACAGTGCTTTGAATTAGGAGAAAGAAAGGAAAGCATTAAAAATAAAGTGACGTCACATGCAGCAAAATATCATTTCTCTGAAGAATGTCCCACAGATAGAGCAGAGTAGCTGTTGGCTTTAAAGAAACATCCTTTGTTTAAAATCAAGCAGTGTCTCCCCAATTCGTTTCATTCACATACAGCTTCTTTGTTCCTTTTTATATTTGGGAAGAGCATGTCAGGTCACACACTCAAGGCTGCACGAACAGTGTCGACCTCTCAATAGAAATGCGCCGACTCTGCAAAGCTCCATCAACTCAAATCAGTGCATAAACAATCTGTGAAGCTACTAATTTTTTTAAAGATTTTATACAGTGTCATTTATATACAACAAAATCACCCATTTACTATTATATTTCTTTTTTTTCTTCTTTTTTTTTTTTTTTACAAAAGAGCCACATGGTACACCCCCAATACTGTGGGTCTAGGAGGAAAAAATAAGCCATACAAGGCAGGTGTCTGAGAGAGTGAAGTCTTTTTCCTCGCTATTTGTGCCATCTTTGGTCACAGATGCCTTTCATTCGCGGAAGATAAAAGAAGGTTCCAGCTCACGTCCGTGCGTGTCCTTCGGTGTTGTTTTTCCGACAGTGAGTGAGTTTGGTGACATGCTCATGCGAAATCAAAGAAAAGTAACTTGTTGTCTTGCTGAAAACCATGCGTTGTAAAGCGAAAGCTTCAGACACGTGTTGGCCAATTGACGTGGCTCCCGAGTTTCATGGGCTCCCGTCCGGTTTTCCTCCCAGGGTGTGTGTGGGGTCGCAGGTGGATGTCCGTAGACCTGGAGGGTAAAGGCTCACAAGTTTATGCTGCAGATTGATTTGTAGTATAGACACTGAAAAAATGGGCTAGCATTTCTGTTTTCTGTGATTTGAATTTTAAATATTCAGTATTCAGGTTTTGGATTGTTAGTTGGATTGACTCTGGGAAAAATTTGTTTATGACCTATTTTCTGACATTTCATATACAAAATGATTATAAACAGTTGATACATTAATCAATAGTTGATCCTCTAAAAATACAGTTTCTGGGTAACTTAAACTTTTATTTTACCAGTGGGTTTGTGCATGTTTTTGTATATGTGCTGCTATTTTTAGTTTTTGATTTATCTTTTTAGCCCTACCCCCAGTTCCACAGCCTTTTGCTGACCTCTATTCTAATCTCCTGGGTAAATAAAGGTTACACTGACTCACTGTACCACCTTGTGGTACAAATTCGTATTATACCAAAGTACAGCCCGTGTCTATTTCAACTTTGGTTGATGTCGTTTTAACACAATACATGGAAATTTCCGATATGAAGTCACAGAAGTTGTTTCTTCATGTTCTGTTTATAGCTTTAGTCAGTTTTTGTAAGATTTAAAAACTATTTTTAAAAACAGGAATTTACAGGAAGTATCCTCCAAAACCTCGCTAATATTTAGTTTTTCATCTGTGTTTACATCCAAAGTCAAAGAAGTGCAGTAGGCCATTCTTTTCTATTTTATAAATACTAGCTAGAATGTGAAAATCATATTTAGATGTCAGCTAGCAATCTAACTTACTGCTAACTTTTAACTCCTTGCAAATATTCTTTTTAATGGGTGCCTGGGTGGTACAGTTGAATGTAACACCTGAGCGTACAGCTACACTGATAACTTCATTGTAGTTGAAAGAATCTGGACTATTTTTAACACTCTATATTTCACTCACCTGGTGAAATGTATAAAGTATAAAGTAGATAGCTTCATAGTTAGCATAAAGACATCAGTGTTATTGAATTTGCCCTATTCTCAGCTGTCTTTAGGTAAATATCCCAAAATGCTAAGCAAGAAATACAAAGTATATCTATTTTATATTTACAAAGTTACATAATTAATTAATATTCATGGTCTTCAGGTAAATTTTCTGCTAACTTAATTTCAGTGTTTAGTGAGTGGCTTCTTACCAGGTGTAGTTGAGAGCTCTGCTGTTACGATGGACTCTTCTTCCCCTGTTTCTTGTTGGCACCGTCTCCAGGCTTGGCAGAGGGAGATTAAGGGAAGCAGCGAGGTTCATCACAAGACAGGAACAAAAAAAAAAGAGAGAAAGAGAAAGAAAATATCAGTACTGAACTCAGGCTAGGCGTGATCCATGAGTGTTAATGAAGCACAGTTCAGCTCATCTTCTGCTTCAGGCAACATTTGCACATGAAATCACACATGCTTAAAAGAGAGAATAAAGATACTCTATATTAGTCGAATCACTTGATGTTAGTAGCTCTCAAACCCAGTCAACAACCAAGGGAGTGAGGTTCGAAGCCTGTTGGAGCTACTGAGGAAACACACGCCACAACCACTGCAAACTGCAATATGTATTCAGACAAAAAGCTTCTGTAATGATCCTGTCCTAAATTGCACAGCATTTCACAAACTCAAACCCAATTTTTTCACACAGGCATAACAGCAAACGGCTTTTAAACACCACAATGAGAGTTTAAGTCACATGAATGTCATGATTTATTCAATATGTTTGTGACTTTTGTCATTTGTCTTTTATTGATACACCAACCTTGGCAAAGCTCTTATTATGCTATACTTTGCTGTATTTTTCCGAACCTTATCTGTTTTCACATGTGTAAATTACATGTGTAGCAGTTTCCCTTTCCTCACCTGTCTGTGGCTTTAAGCTCAACATGCCTCACTAACCTATTGATCTTGTTTCATAATACACCCTTCCATTCTCAGAGGGGGAAAAAAACTGGTCTGTAGTTCCCTTTTGGTTGTCCTTCTTCACTAGAATCTAATTGACTTTGGTTCATGAGGTAATGTATCCACTGCTATATGGCTCTGATGAGGGCTGTGAACCTCAACCCCACACAAAATGTTGCAATGAGCTACAGAGCTGCACAGTTCTTTGTGCTCTGGCTGATTAATTCACATCAGTCTGAGTGATTTGATTCAGAGTTTACACACAACTACAGCTTCATGCAGGTGCAAGTGAGCAAAGACAGCTCAGCTCACTAAGTCAGGCAGTTTGTTTTAACTGAAACCTCAGTTTTCCCTCTCTGGGCCTCCTCCTTGTGGCCGTGCCGGGAGCGCTTCCCCCTCTTCTTGCCCTTCCCGCCAGTGGCTCTTGCTGCTCCTCCAGATGGAGAAGCAGCATCTGCTCCACCTGAAGCTACACCACCATCACCAACACCTCCTCCTCCACCAGCAGCAGCTCCTTCTGCTGCAATAATTTCGCCTTCACTTTGGCTCCTTTCCTCTGAGCCAAACACTCGGCGCACGACTTTTCTGATCACCTGCAGGGGGCAGAAGCATGTCAGGAGGAGGAGGGTGGGGGCTTTGAGAGGAAAAAAGTGATAGAAAAGAGGATGAAGAGGACACAAAGGAGTGTGTGCACAAGTCAATGAGAAGGTATGTGTTGGAGTCTGTTCATGGATCTGAGAATCTGTTGTCCTTGTGACATTGGGGTCCAACCCAAATTTTTGCCCAAACCCTCTGTTTTGAAGGGTACTGGTCACCTAGCCCCTCTAAATAGTGCATGGGCAGTCATTTGGAGGGCTAGGTGACCACCCAATACCCAAACCAAGGAGTTTGGCTAACAGGAGACTGGGCCTATGTAACAGATTTTTTCTTGCATGGTTCAGCTTTTTCCATATCAAATTTTACTATGGAAACACTGGTGTTGACTGTATGTGGCACATGCATGTATGTGTGTGTGTGTGTGCGTGCGTGCGTGCACGCTGTGGTGTAAGATAAGAAAGGCGATGGGAGAGAAAGAGGATGGTTACTTTTCTGGTGACCAGATTCCCATCTTCATCTATGAACTGCTCCTCCGTCACAGACTCTCCAGGAATGTTTTTGGCCTCCTCTCCCTGGGGTCAAAGTTTGAATATGGATGGAGAAGTGAGAGAAATGAGGAGGGTAAAGGCCCAGGGTGGCTTAGCTGTACGACTGTTAGTCATCAGCAGCAGCATTTCCAAACAGACATCAGGAAGGCCACAAATAGCTTGCACACTGCAAGTCACAACGGATGCGAAACCATTATTTGTAATGAAGCCAAGGCAGATTGTATTTTAAGTATAATTTCATTATTACAGTCACATGGATAAAAATATATCCTAAAACTAAATGTCTTTTTTCATGCAAAACACTTGACATATAACATGTTTGTTATATAAAGCAGGTGTCTTGGAAATTGAAGAGTTTGGGTTGCCACTGCTGTCTTGACACGTCCAGACTTAAAAACACAAGCCAGCAGCAGCAAAGACATTTAACAGACATTTATACTATAGAGATATGAAAAAAGAATAATTAAAATTCCCTGTGATCATGTAAATCACTGTTTCTTTAAAACAGCTTCAGATGGATGTGTTCACAAGAGGAAAAAAAAAACCCTTCACCTGCAACTTTTATCAAAGCTCTCTCTGCTATAAAAATGGCTTTTTCCTTCAACCTTGTCATACACAAGAAAAAACAGGTAACACATCATTCAAAAACCACACAAATGTACCCAATTGTTGCCTCAAAATGAGGCTTCATGCATCCAAAGACATATTTTGTATTTTAAAGCTGCAAAAATTCATCATTTAGGTGATTGGCAGGAAATAAACAACAAAACAATGAAATATTTTGATTAGCAGTTAATCCTATTGTCTTACATCTGGTTTCCACTCCTGCAATGGTACTCTGAAGCTAGTCCTGCCTTTTGTGGAGGCACCAAAGCTGTTGGAACAGAATTGCATTAAGCAATGGTGATTTTAATAATTACTACGGGGGAAAAAAATGGCGGTCTATGGGCTGCCTATGCAGATTATTGGTGAACAGCCACGGCTACTAACAACTTGGGCACTGTGTCAGTTGAAAAGAGATATTAAGAGAAAATGACACATTTTTTTTGGTTCAGCTGTCTTAAATGTGAATATATGCTGATTTAATCTTGTTCAGTTGTAAGAAGGTTTCAATTTTGGCTCTACAAAACTAAGAAAACTAACACAGCCAATGCATCAATAATGCATCAATAATGAAAATATCCATTAGTTGCTTCTAGTTCACAGTTGTATCAACTTGTATTGACTCGTATTGCAGTCTACCTTTTCTTCTACCCATCAGAAGAAGCTTTGCACATTACTTTTAGTAAGTGAATTAACTGTTGGTTGTTCTCTAATATAGTGGAGCACAACCAAAGTTACCTCCACCAACCAGGTAGAAAAGCCCAAATCAGTCAAACAGCATGGCTGAAACTGTAGAAACTCACACCAGCAAGCAGTTAGCAGCACTTGATGCTATAGCAAAGCTAAACATATACATATGTATAGTCAAGTTTCCATTTAAATTTAGTGTCTTTTCTTAAACATACCTTCCAAAAACTGGCAAAGGAAAATGCTCTTTACTGCACATTTCCATCATCTGCTGTCAAGGTAAACAGTGGCATAATATCCCTGATAGATGACACTCTTTGGGTCATGTGTTCATCTGAAGAATGTCTCTTTGTTTCCTTCTGTTTCCACTTGTCTTTTACAGTTATTGTAGCTGCAGACACACTCCACTCCATGTTAACAAACCTGTACAAAAACACTACTACTGTCATGCTCAGCACACACAGCATGTAACTTTTTCTCAGTCTTTCTGTCGAGCTCTGAGATCACTCTTCTTCACACACTTAAGAGATACAGACACAGCTGATGCTTGTCCACTGCACTCAGCCTCAACATATCTGCACACACCAGGCCTTACAGACCTTGAGAATGACCCGCCTGCGGTACACCCTGGTGGTGACAGTGGTCTCCTCATCAGAGCCGGACTCTTCATCTCTAACGCTCCCCTGATGAAGGCAGCCCAGTGTAACATTAAAGACCCCAGAGTGCGTGGGATTTATGTAAAATTAATGTGATAGACGCGTGTCTATTCTTAGATGCTTAAATGTTTTAAGCCCACATAACAGCTTATGAGAGTAAGACAAAATACAGTTGAAGACTTTTTCCACTTTTTAAATAAAATATTTTATTTACTTTTTAATAATGTGTCAGCTAACGTTTCTATATAAAGGAACAATTCTCACCTGGACTTTGTGCTGGGACTTGTCGCCTCCCTCCTCCTGTCCTCTGCTTGGTCCTGCTGTGCTGCTGTCCTCCCTGGATTCCTTCCTCTTGGCCTCTTTCTCCATCCCTTCCCTGGCTGCTTCCCTGTGACCTCCATTCTGTTTGCTGGTCTGAACTCGGGGCTCCTCCAATGAATCAGCTAGACTGTCAGGGCTGGGTGAGTTAAATATATTGAGAAGAGAACATTTTGGGAGCAAAGGGGGCCTGACATTAAATCACAAGTAAAATCAACTCCTACCTGCCCTCCTCAGTGCCGGGGCTGTGGCCAGGGGCTGCTGACTCTCCCATCGCACCAGACGTCTCGCTCCTCCTGCCTGGAACCGAATAAATGTCTTTTTCCGCTTGCCGTACTTGTTCAAGGATGGCATTCACAATCTCCTCTGAAATCTCCTCTTCCTCCGTGCCTTCCTCCAGCTTTATATCCTCCAGCAGACTCTGCAGCCTCTCCCGGGTCATCTCCTCGTCCTCTTCTTCCTCCACTCCATTTCCAAGCCCAGTGTCTGAGGCACCCTCCTCTTTTAGGTTTCCTCCCTGACTCTCCAAAGCAAGATGGTGTCCTGCTTTTACTTCTTCTGTCTCCTTTCCTGATTGCTCTACAGACCTTCTGTCATTATCCGGCCTCTCTACACAAGCTGGCCTTGTTTTGTCTTCAGTAAGCACCTCTCTGTCTGTATCTTCAGGGCCAACAATAGGCAGCTCTGTGGCATTGGAGCCTGGGCCTGGGGCCACTGTGAGGGGGTCGCTGCTGGAGGTACTGGTGGTCTGAGTGAGAGAGAGGTCGCTAGGTCTAGTAAGCGTGGACTTGCTAGGGGACTCTACGCTAGGATCGCCCTCGCTAAAGAAGTCGTCTGAGCGCAGTGGGGTAGGGGGCACGTAGTTGAGGTCTGAGGGGGTTTGCAGCTCCAGATCTATATTGTCGTATCCTGGTGGATTGCAGGAGTAAAGGATTAGAGGGTAAGAGGATCGAAGAGGGGGGAAAAGATAAAAGAGGGGTTGGAAGAGGGAGGGAAGGAGAGGTAAAGTGGTAGAGGTGATGAAATGAGAAACACTTGTAACATTTAAGGGTAGCATATGTTCAAAAGTCACAGCTGTAACGGTTTAGGTAGCAGAACAAGAGTAAACATAACTTTGACAGATTATTAAGTTATTATGGTGAACCTTTTTGCAGTTTTCCGTTTTCACTGAGTGTTGATCTCCTGGGCTGAAAAGTGAAGCTAAAACTTGAGGCTCCAAAAATCCCCACAGATTCCTATGTTAAACTGCTTAACTTTACAGCAGAAATAAACATGTTTACAACCTGGTACAAATAACAGTTTTAGTCTCTTTAGCTAATTTCCACATTTGAGACAATGCCACAGGGGAGAATTTCTTTTTTCTTTTCCAACTCACTTGTTTTAATTGGGTTAAAGCTTTAAGTTAACATTAGCAGCATGACTGATTTGACTGACAGATTGACGCTGACCACTAGCTGTCAGCTTGGCTTCATCTCTACTAAATGGAGCCACTGAACTTGTGTTGTGTTGGTGCCTTTTGGAGGTTTTTAATGTAATGATTTGACATACAGTATGGCTTTCTGTTTGATTAACTGTGCCAAGATCCCATCCAAGACATCAATGCTGTAGTTTTGATGGTTCTAGTATTTTTACCTTCATCAAGGAGCTTATGTGATTGCCTTGGTTTATTTGTGTCGGTTTCAGTATGATAATAAAATGTTACAGACAGATTTGCATGAATTTTTTACGAGATCTAGGGCTTGGCCCAACTTAGAAGTTCTGCAGAATAACTTTTGGAGTTGAGTCAGATTTGGATTCAGGAATTTTTAGAAGGACTCTTTACTATTGTGAGATATGACACAAAGTGTCCAGTTTTAGCCTAGCTTCACAAATATATCAAACTGAAATAAAAAAAAAATAATTAAAAATTTGTTTGTGCCAATACCCATACAGTCAGTGGATACAACCTGCTGCAGCCATCTTTTATGTAAAATCTGTGGTTTATACTTAGAGCGGACATGGAGCAACATTACCATTCATTTACAGTTAAGTTTTTGTCTGCCTGTTGAATGTGAGTCCAATATTCACTCTCCCTTTTAGCTCTAATTTGGTTTTTTTTAACTCCTCAGAAACATATCTGGCTTTTTAGCTGCTAAATACACCTATATGCCCATCTAAAAAGGTCACTGTGCCCCCTCAGCTGAATTCTACTGACATACTTTTACAATTATAAGTAAAATGAAGTCATACAGTTTGGCAATGAAATAGTTAAACACCCACATCACTGACAAGTTACTGCACCTCAAGCTCAAGTTAATTATGCAGTGCACCTGCAGCAATCACAGTAACTAGTATGACTGAGGAAGGACACTGACTTTGGAGTGGATGGGTTTATGCAAGTCAGACTTTGGGACACACCCCCTCATGTCTCTTTGGAACTAAAAAGAGGCCATTCAAGAGCTTGTGCAGCTAGTTTTAAAGCATGACACCACTGAAAAATTCCAAAACAAATGGAAATGTGTTGAGGATATTCTGCACTCACAGTTGGTGACCCCAGCTGTCCTGAGCAAGTTCATTAATCCACTTCTGCACCTACAGAAATAGTTTCTCCTGTGTACACTATGCCATCTAAGACAGATATTTTTGCACTTTAATAACTGTGGCTACATTTGTCTATGAGCGTACCGTGTATGTATGGTTGTAATTATGTTGTATTATACTAGTTCATGAAGTGGTTTAAAGGAGCTCAGTGTATAGGTTTATTAATTATACAGTATAGGAATGCCTCTTGCAGTACTCTTTAAATGGAAATCTAACAGGTCGTGCTGTAATTTTAGTTTATAACGTCCCTTTTGTAGACAGCGCTCATGTGAGGACAAGCATAACTGCAAGTAAGTGACAATATGAATGTGCTCTGTCCTGGTTTTTTTGTTTTTGTTTTTTTTGTAAAGCAAAGTGAGTTGAACTAAATAACCCCTGAGTAGGAAACATGCAATGGATTTACTGTGTCAGACAAACTTAGTGATGAGCTGGTGAACATAGCAGAGAATCTAGCTCCTAAAGAGTCAGATATTTATCTCAGGAATCAGTGGAGAACAAACCAGAGTTTAAACCTGAGTGAACACTGGAATTCTCCTGTGGGATCCTAATCTAATCCTGGGGTTAAATGATAATCTTACTCCATTTATACTTGATGTGTAAATGCTAAAAACATTTTAGCTACTGACCACCAGATTTGTTGTGTTTTTTTCTTGTTCTGCTGCCCCCAAGTAGAGCAAGAATCAATGAATTTTAAGTACTGTAAGTACATAAAAGTACTTACAGTACTTCAGTAAGTACTTATATATGACTTTTGAACCAGCCCTACTGAGTAGACAAGACCACATCAAAAAGTCATGGAAACAGAGAAATGCACAGAATATAAAATTCAAACCAAAAACTTGACGGTTTTTATGTAAAATTAAGTCACTCTAATGTCAAAGTTCATAAAAGTGGCACATGAGTCACACAAGTATTTTGTAAAACTACATATTTTCAGACCCAGCCTCACTCAAATAAATGCAACATTAGTGAAATTAGTGAGGTGGGAGACTTCATTACATATAATTAGGTCTGTGTATGAGCAAAAGCTTGAGAAGAATTCAGGTAGCTTCGTTGTGTTGGTTCAAACAAAAGGCAGCGAGAAGCAGAGTAACCGACAGGCGTCTAAATGTAAACCTCGGGAACTGAACGATCTCGCCTGAAGTAAGGAGGGACACCAGGAGGGAGGGGAGATGGTGGAGGGGAGGGTGGAGGTGGAGAGAGAGAGTGATGATCAAGAAGTGGAGGTGAGGATGAAGGGTAAGAACAGGGAAGAGGTGTAGAAGAGGGAGGATGTAGCAGAGGAGAGGAGGCACATATTAAAGATGGAGAGGGTGGAGGAGAAGTGGGGACATAAACAGGAGAAGTTGACAAGGGAAGAGGAGTAGAAGGAAAAGTGGAAGGAGATACAAGAGGGGGAGAAGACACAATGGGTGTAGGAGAGGCCGAATGAGGAGGAGGTAAAAGATGAAGAGTTGGGAGGGAGGATGAAAGAGGAGACAGGGGCAAGGAGAGGGTAGAGGGAGGAAAGTGAGGAGAGAAGAATGAAGGGCAGCTAAAAGGACTTCTAGGGGAGGAGGGAAGAGGAGGGGAGTAAGGTAGAGTGAAAAAGTGAGGGAGAACAGGGGCGACAGGCAGGAGGTAAACAGGAGGTGTGGAAGGGGGAGAAGGGAAATAAAAGACAGAGGAAGAAGAGAAAGAGGGGATACGGCTGGGATGACATGGAGGAGAGGAAGAAGAGATGACAGTGGTGTGTAGAGAGGAAGGCTGAGACATTTGAGGACTTCTAAGAAGTTTTGGAGCTATTGCAATTATCACAGTTCACAAGAGACAAAACAAGAAGCACAGAACAAATGTTAGACAAAAATTAGATGAAAAGACAAACACAGCATGTAAAAAAAAAGAGAGAAAACAGGTTAACACGCAGACAATGACATGAGCATGTTACTGATGAAGGCTTTAAGTTTAAAAAGCTGCAGAAGCGAAGATACTGTGCGTCAGACTCAATGGATTGCTTATCTCGGCTGATAAGCAAGAAAAGGCTTCATATTCAACAGCTGTATCAACTATTTGAACAGTTCACTAATGGGTGGTAAAAACAATTTTACATCTCACTTGAGGAGTGAGTGGATTTGCAGTCTAGGAGGTCTAAAGAGAAAGAAATCTCAATTTTTTTTTAAAAAAAGGGCAACTGCTCAGGAATGCTGAAAGTCTGGATTTTATAAATTCCAAGGTCCAAATTCCTCCACTCTCTAAGACAAACTCCAAGCTTTGTATGCAGAGCATACTGTACATGAGGTGCGATTACAAAGTTTTATGACTCTGTCCATAAAAACCTGCAGCTGCTTTTCTTTAGATGGCTCCATAGAAGTCCCATTCTGACCACATGCACTTGTGCATCTGCGATGCTTCTTGGATCTTTAACTTGAATCTTTTTGGGAAAACAACAAAAGTCGCAGGGATCCAAATCAGATGAGGAAGGCAGGTAATACTGAGTGATGATTTTGTTGGAGAGCCAAAAAAAACTCCTGCTTTTTCAATCTGCTATGTGCTGGCACAAGATGTCTTCCTCCAAGTGTATTCCCTTACATTTCTCAAGAGAACTCCACATTCTTCTGAGGCATATAAGGGATGCCTGATCATGTCTCATCCTGGGGAACAGTTTCATTGTGCACAATTCTTTGAATGTTGGAAAAAAAACAACAAAAAAAAAGGCAACGAGCATGCTCCTCATCACACTGCTGACCTAACATGGACAGAGAAGACAGATGGTTTGAGAGAGGAGTAAAGGAGGCCATCTGTGTCCACTCTGAACAACCATCATTGAAAAGAGGTGGTGGCCACCTATAACATAGTCTTAAGATCCCTTTCTAGGTGTTTCAATCCACACCTACACCTTGACGACTCATATGACAGGTGGGTCAACAACCCTTAGGACCACCTCCAAGGTGACAATCCCATTAGGGGTTAAATATCTTTTAGAGCTGAAGAAGCCTCTTGGATGAGAGGTAAAATGTCTTCATGAACCAAAAAAAAAAAAAAGAAATCCAGTTGCCTTCAACTCAAGTTCTTAAGA
>VUQI01039769.1:27912-69485 GCA_015106735.1 Paratilapia polleni | reverse complement strand
TTCTGTCTCCCAAAAAAAAAAAAAAAAGTCCAGTTGCCTTCAACTCAAGTGCTTAAAATGACCTGATGAGTCTTCTTCAGGCTTGGACACCCCAAACTCTTAAGCTGAAAACTGCTGTTTTGTCTCTAGGTTGTAGGCAGAGACCCAACTCTCATCACCAGTGGTGTTTAACAGAGAAGTTCATGTTTGCTCACTGTGCAAGAAATCACAGTCAGTGGTCAGAACGACTTCCACGGAGTGATCTAAAAATAGCAGCCATGCTGAAAGCGGTCCAGAGATGCACAAGGATGTGCTGTTGAAGGGGAAATCAGATTATATTTAAATCAAGTATGGTTTATCGTAGAAGTTGCAGAACTTTATGAACACACCTCATATCATGCTTCTTACTAAAAGGAAATTACACAATATGTCACCAATGCCTGGATGCCCATTAGACTGTTTCATTCACTGCATAGAGAAAAGTCCTGAATGTTTCCCATAGAAAAGCTCTCCTGGACTGCCTCCATGCCATGGGTAAGACTGTCCCAAAAGGGGCTTGACAGCAGTTAGCTGTCACTGACATCCAGATGGTGCAGAGGTAGGCAAGAGCGATCTTGAACTCTTACCAAAGAGCCTTAAGTTTGCTAGCTTCCTACACAACCTGCAGAAAGCTGTTAGTACT
This sequence comes from Paratilapia polleni, assembly GCA_015106735.1. Lineage (NCBI taxonomy): Eukaryota > Metazoa > Chordata > Actinopteri > Cichliformes > Cichlidae > Paratilapia > Paratilapia polleni. The sequence continues at coordinate 68,824 of VUQI01039769.1, read as the reverse complement.
GACAGGCTGCACTGTTCTAGTCTTATTCTACTCAGCTGCAAGGGTAGGAGCAGAGGCTATGACTGAATCCAGAAGCTGCTGAGTTTAGCAAAAGGTAGGCATTGGCAGGAATTAGCTGGTTACTGTTGCTCACTACTGACAAGGGAATTTGCTGTAGAAATTAGTCACTCAGAAGCAAGAGGAAGAGGAGAAGGAAGAGGCAGGGAGTCTGCTGGTCTCAAAGCAGAGGAAGCTACAGTGGAGCGTAGAGGCTGGGAGGCTCGGAGGAAACCAGAGATGACAGGTACAGTACAGCTAACAGCAACGACACAGAAGCATTAATATACACTGTACACTTTGAAAAAAGGTGTTTCATTTTCAACTCATCTGTGAGTGCCATCTGGAGCAGAAATATGCACGGAATAAAGAAACACTCCTGGATGTGTTGAAAAGGCTTCACCCATTTAAAGAGTGTTAAAAGTGTATCAATGTGAGTCAACAACATTAGAGCAGGCAGCCCTTCATACAAAGCCATAGCCATGCATTTTGTTTAATCAGTGATCAGCTTAAAGTTGGTTTCACTTGAAATCATCTCTGCAAAAAGATCATCTCTGCTCTGTTGTTATTCAAAGCAACAGGAATACTGATCCTTGTGTTAAGATGACTTCAAGAAAACCTAATTAAACAGACTGGAAATGAGACCATTTCAGAAATTTGTTTCAGAGTGGCTAACCAAATCTCTAAATTTGTTTGCTGACTGCACACAAAAGCTAATCTGACTTTACCCAGGACTTTGTAGCCCCTTGTTTTCTTGAAGAACTAAACATTCAGCTGTATGTTGGTTAGATACAATTCTTATACAGCATGATGTTCATAGCAGTTGGTCTGTATAATCACTGAAAAAATGCATTGGTGGAAAAAGTTATTCATTAATCTTTTTCACCAAATCATGTCTTATTTTAACTACCAGTTGGATCTCCGATAATGACCACAGACAGGGTCTCTACAAATTATAAAAGCTAGCTACTGAATACAGGAAATAAAAAGGGATTATTACCTCTTTAACTGAATACATTCAGCAATATAATTATGGAGATGGCAACACTTTGTTTTTTTGCTGTGTTTGATTCATTCTGGCATACTACTTGGGGTTTTCTGTCTAATATTGTAGGGTCTTTGCCCTAAAATATAAAGCGCCTTGAGGCGACTGTTGTTGTGGTTTGGTGCTGTATAAATAAAAGTGAATTGAATTGAATATTTCGCTTTTGGTAATCTTATAAGTTTAATGCAAGCCATGGGTGTGCTTGCAATGAACTGTGCAACATGGGTGTCAAAATATATATACTACTTACATAAATAGTTGTAGGAAATATTTTGCTTTTTTGCTAAAGATTAAACGACAGGACAATACTATTATCACCTGTCCAGTCTGTATCTGCATGGTTAACTTAGCATAGCAGGAAACCTACCACAACCTCTGACAGTCTCTAATCACTTCCATGAGCAATGCACATAACAAAGCCTTGTTTACAAAATGACAAACAGTTTTACTCCGTATCTAACTACCTTGTTTCAGACAGTGGATAAACTGAGGGGCTGCACCAGGGCCCAGTATAAGCTCAATAAGAATTATTTTGAACTGTGAATCATGCAAAGCTGATCTCCAAGAATAAACATCTAGAACTAGAAATGACCATAATAGGTCCTCTTTTTAAAAAAGGAATGCTTAATGTCAACTCAAACGCTGGGAGAGTTTTACTGGAAGCATTGAGTTTGTATTAACAATGTAATGCAATAACCTAAGGCAGTGGGAGAGTTCCTATAGTGGAAAACTGACAAATTATACTTGCTTGCCTCCAATACAAGCCTGTTAGTTTCTGCAGTTGAGATAAAGGCCCCAGTCACTATTTGAGGAAATACGGTATCTTTTCTTTGTACGCAAAGTGAGTACAGTGGTCCTAAAAAGTAAAAAGTGGTGGAGTACGTAGATGTGATGTGAGGAGAGCTTTGCAGCATACTTTGAATAAATAGCACACTGTGGTCAAAGTTCTGAAATGGTCCCCCTTGTGTCTGTCAGAGTCAGAGATTGTTGCCACATTTCATTTTCATGTAACACGAAAGAGAGAAATACAGAAGAGGGAGAGAAAAGGATTTGCCATACTGCTTAAAGCAAGCATGCCATTGTTATAAATTGGTTGTTATAATTATGTTTTTATGTATTTTCATGTCATGTACTATATGACAGTAATATGCAAAAGGAGCTGGTTTAATTATAAAACATACACATAAACATAACTACTGTTAAACCAAATTACAAAGCAGTGCCCTGCCCCATCTGAAAAATTCATCTAAAGATTGTATCAATGCATTTATCAGATGGGACAGAGACAGCATTCATTTCCTTCATCATGCTTTTGTACATCTGACAAAAACAATGAAACATACTAAAAGTTTCATGCACCCAAAATGGTACAGAGTTTCCTGCTTAATTAAAATCAATAATATGGGAACGAATTTCTATAAATCTGTCACTTATCATTACAGTTCCAAAGACTGAGTGCTGTGAACGGATTGCACTGCCCAGTGTTGGAAAACTAACAAGCTAACCGCTCAATAAAAACGGCTCCGGTGTTGTTACTACCTGATGGTCCATTAACTCACATGAACTCAATGAACCTGCTGGAGCATTAAGCCATTTTGATCATTAACTTCCATTGTTTGGTCGAGCCTGATTGGTTCAGTATTTGTTTACGCAGTCATGTCTGACTGTCTCTGGCTGAGAGAGGAGGTGAAGAAGGGTGAAGGGATAGACTGAGAGATAGACTGAGAGTTCAGCTAGGGTGGGCTACACTTTACCATCGGACTGATCCGGGAATACTGCGTTATCATCGGCAAAGCAGCGTGTGCCTGAAATGTTACCGTAGTCAAATATGGGCCCTTCCAGCAAAGTCACAATATCCAACCGATTGATCTTAGTCAGCACCGCAGTTAAAGCATCCGCTGGGGAGGAGAGAGAGACAGGAATTACTTCATAAGGTCATGTTGTGGCACCATTAATCATTAATATTGTAATTTTAGCAATTCATTTCCTCATAATTTAGCAACTGAAATGTATATTCGGATAGGAGTATGAATTAAAGAAGATGTATCTACTTCTGTGACTTACTTGTGGCATTTTTACCGTCCCTATGCACCCATTTTTTTAGGAGCATGAAGCTCTGTGCCGTCAGGGAATTGGGGTTCTCCACTCTGATTAAGTTGATCTCTTCCACAGAGAAATCCAGCTCCCTGGCCAGCTCTGTAACAGCAGCACATAACACACAAAAAAATAGAATTTTCTTAATTAAGTAAAACCAAAAAGGTACACATTAGATAACATTGCAGGGCTAAATTTATTCAAAAACTGAAAACATCTGCAGTGACTGCGGCAATGCCATTATTATTCACCAAACTGACATGTTTTGTTTTATGCCTTAAACATAGTTGTGCGTTGGTCCTATGCAGAGCCTATGGACGGCTGACACTGTCTGCTGGTGACAGTGTCAAAAACAACTGGTCTGTAGGCTACTCCAGCTTGTGCTGTTGTTGGTCCTTTAGCCAGTCGTGGAGAACATAAAAAGAGTTGAAGTGAAACTGAGTGTTAAAAACAATGAAAAGTGTCCATTACAGCCACTATCTGCACTTTTCATGCTGTCTTTTGATCTTTGATGTTTCTTTCAAGCTTCTCCCATTCCTGGTGAACTCCGCTGTTGCTTCTTTTCCTGTTCTGGGACACTTTTCAACTAATCAGCATTCAAGCTATGCACAGCATCATCCATGTCAAAAAGCCTGCTGTTACGTTTTAGAGAACTGCACGCAAGCACATTTACTTAAGCTTAATTTTAATTTCTGCACTGAATCTATTTAGAGCCTATGACCTAGCCTATGCAAGTGGCCAATGCCATTGTCAGCATTTATACATGTGCGTGGTGTGCCTCTGTTGCTCTGCAATTTCGCTGCCAAAACACTAGTTGGTGGTGGAGTTTCTGTCTTTAAGTTGATCCATTCTCTTCCAACTGATTAAAAAAATGACAGCATAAGAAGAAGTAGCCAAAAATGCGTAGGGGGAAACAACAATACTGAACAGGCCGAACACAGTCATTGGGTCTGTGTTTGACATGATATGTAGTTGAATTGCTAGGGAGGTGCATGTCAGGTTACAGCATAAGTTACAGCATAGGGTTACAACAATCTATGGGATAGATTTAACTCAGAAGCATAAATTCACTGTTAGGTTGCATATCTTGCTGCGTATGCTCAACACAGACAAATACAACGCTGTCTTGTCCTCTGGGGAAAACGGACAATATTTCAAGGCTTTCAGCACAGCCAACAGATATGTGGGCCAAGACTTCCCCCTGTGATTGCCTGCATATGCAAATATAAAAAACTAAGAAAATCATCAAAAACAACCGAGTCACAGGTAAATTTACATTTTAAATTTTTCCTTGGCACAGACTGCCAAAAAACAGACCACTACTTGTACCACATAATATCTTGCAAGAGTTGCTGGATTTTGTTTTTTGTACCTTTACCTCTTCACTGAAGAGCATCGCTTCCTTCTTTTTTTGTAAAGCTAAATCCTTGTCAGACAATAACCAGTGGTTTCAAGGTTGCATTTCAGCAAATGCATTCCCTGTTTTTTTGCTCTGACTGTTTACCTGCAAGCAGCCAAAGCCTGTTCAAACATGATTGGTCAGTAGAAGTGAGACTCTAAATGGAAAACAGAAAACTGTTGATACCAAAAACCTTGTCGCTTGTCTACAGATCCTGCCTGTTCATATGCAGATATCTGTTTACAGAGATTACAATAGAGGTCAACAGAATTGAAAACAATAAGCCTAACAGAGGAAAATGTGTAGAAGTGCAAAAAAAAACAAAAAAACACAGCAACAATATTTAGCAGGAAAATTTACATGGTGAATTTGGCATTATAGACTTCATGTTTGCAGCAATTATAAAATTCTCCAAATTACGTCTGCCTCCTAACTGATCGGTGCTTGTGTTACAGGCTACACTTGATTGCCTATGAAGCAGGAGGTGATGGATGTGCTGATGCACTGATTAAACTGTAGCACTGGAATGAATTACTGCCAAACAATGTGTCAGACACAGTCCAGAACTAATGAAGGAGTAAGAAAGATGAGCATACTGACTATAAATCTAAACCTACGAGAAGCTAATGTTCAGCAGGTCTGCTTGTTCTCTGCTGCTCTGCAACAGGAACACACATTAAATATGGATTAGATTCCTTTTCTCAGCTGGACACTCACTCAGTGGCTGCACTGAACAGACAGGCATGCCACTTCAACTATGAACATACGTTTACAGTGCACTCACACCCACTCGCACACATACAGGCAGGCGTGGGGCACAGTGCTGCACAGTACTGCAGTGCAGGCGGCCGCAGAGGCTACGCCCTAACGCTGCTCAAGTAAAATATACGCATAAATATATCCTGCTGTTCCTCAAAAAATACACTCAAATACAAATAGCCATGCCATTCAAGCTTTCTGTTCATTAAAATTAATAATACAAGTATTGCTTTATATACATTTCACCCTTTCAACTCCTAGTATAACCTAAACATTATCAGGAGTTGAGTATGTTTACAGTTTGGGAAATAAAATCTAAAAGTGAATAAGTTTTACAGTGTTTTTTTCCCCGTTATATTCTATGTACTGATGGTGATGATGATGTATGTATGTTGCAAGAATTGCCACTGCAGTATTGCTTAGAGACATGTTTATATTACACATCCACCAGGTGGCGACAAACACTATAAAACGAACAGTAAGATCTAGTTTCAGTCCAGCAGATTCTTTCACTAATGGGTGCACTTTAAAATTCACACTTGTTGCTTGACAGATGATTTTCTTGCACCACTTTGTGCTTTTTTGGTTTTATTTTACACACTGTAAACAAAAAGGAAGATGTGTTTAGACTCACCAGTCCAGCTGAGTCCAAGGTGGTCAGCTACTATCGCCATGCGGAGGTCTGTTCTCTCACAGGGACTGTGAGGGCCTGTGCGAGGAAGCAAGGAAGGGCAGGGTACACACAATTAGTGTGATTTAATGAGAGAAATTCCCAAATCAATCACGTGGTTCTCAGTGAGAGACACATAAAATGGCTAAGAAGGGATCAGTGACATCTAATCAAAGAAATAGATTGGGATTGTGAACTAAAAGTTTGTCTCTTTGGGGCCTTTGACTTTAATATAACCTACTAAATAACTACTTAATGAATACCTACATGAAAATTTTTCTATGTGGTGTTTATATTAAACCCAGAGTGTCTGTGCAACAAACAGAAAGACCAACTTTAGCTCACTGTCCCAGGTTTCATTTCTGAGAAAAATAAGACCTTTTCTGGCCAGACAAACCTCGACATTCATTTAAGATATTTGATGCTCGATGCTTGCTTAAGTAAGTAGTTTTTGAAAATGTTTTGCATTTTTGATGAAGACTAGACGAGAAGGAATCCAAACCATCATCTGTCCATTCAGTCATAATGTAGAGACAGTGCACAGTTAACTTAGCTTAGCACAAAACTTACCACGACCGCTGAAGCTCTCCAATTAATGCAATAATTTTCATTTTTTTAATCTGTACGTGTGAGGTTGCATAAAATCGCCAGGAGCAATGTACCCCAAGAAGTTTAATTTCCTGATGTACAAATAATTTTAAGTGCTATATACTGCTACCTTTCTCTTCATTATCAAACCTAGTGTGAACCTCCATACAATTCGTAAGCATGGAAGGGAAACAGACTCTATTGTTTTGATTATGCAGTTTGTAAAAGAAGTAACTTTAATCAAACCTACATGTGAAAAGACATATAAAGAGATATTTAGATTGCTAAGGATTACTTGATTACATTTTTATTACTTCTTTATGACAACTTTACAATAAGACGCCTTTCTTCATGATCATAGCCAGTGCTATTAGCTCATCAGAGGTATCTAACATATGTCTTTTGTAATTGTAGCAACAATAAGTGCTGAATGTGTAAAATACCTTTTTTTAGCATTGGAAAAAAAGAGAATATTGGTGGAACTTGCAAAAGTCTTAATTACAATATTTTTTCCTTACAGTATAAAATACCTTGAGGTGACTGTTGTTGCAAACTGGTGATATATAAAATTACATTTGAACAGAAATAAATAATTTTCATACACTTGTTTTCAATAACCGAGTACATTTCAAAGTAATCTCACCCAGCCCTGTCTTTACCATAGACTGTATATAAAGATGGATGTAGGCATAGTGATATCACCCATTGTTTTACAAAGTCCCGTTGTGTTTTGAAACCAGATGTGATATGTGACGGGTGGATCTGACTGAGAAACCAAGGGAAACTGCACATTTATAGGGTATAGGGTATCAACTTGTCAGTCACACATTTCCTACTTTAGTCCTTCTGCACACTATTTGGGAGCATAGTTTTCAAAATGAACATCATATTGTACTCAAAATGACTAGAAACCAGCAGCTGAGCCCATGATCTCATCAGGAAAGTGTTAATTTAATTTCACAGAGCAAGGACTCTAAAGATCATTTTCCAATAGACTTCTATACAATCAGACTTCTTATTGCAACCACAGGAAATGCCCACTGCTGGCCATTAGAAGGAATGCAGGTTTAAGCCACTTCCACGTTGACTTTTCTTTTCAGATCAATTCTTTTATATACAGTCTATGTTCTCTTTAGTTCAGGCTACTGAATAAATATAAGTATTAACCTAATTGGGTCAATTTATTAATTACTTTCAGGCTTGTAAAAGGCTGATAATACCAAGGCAAATCAAAGGTTTGAGGATCTGTGAGGCCAGAAAAATCAGCATTCACATTTTTACACTAAAAAGTTTGACGTTCAATAGTATTAATATCAGTAATGAGAGTTCAGAGTTTGAGAGATTTGTATCACATCACTAACAATCTACCATCAGGCAACATTCCCGCTCACTGATAAAAGCAATTCATAGCGTAAACTTGAAATCAAAAGTAATCAAGCTGCACTAAGGTGCGATTGACTGACTACACTGACACGCCCTTGTGCAGCTGTCATTCAAATGATTGTCAAGTTCAGCTGATGTATTGTTTTCACAGTGATTTCAGAGACCAAAAGTACCACCACACGTTATCTACAAACCAGGCAAGCAGACCAAAACAAGCACAACTTCATACTTCCCCCAAACAGTCCTTTACATCTAGGTCTCTGTCATGTCAAGAGTGGAGGTGAGTGCCGTGGCGTTGTGTCGTGGTGAGGTGCAAAGCTAATTTCATCTTATAGTGAGAGGAATGCATATTCACTAATTTAGCCTCTCAGATGTACTTTTGCAAACCAGTCCTGACAACTAAAAGATACTTCGATACTGAAACTATAATTCTTGTACCTTTTTTCTATCCAAAGACCTCATTGTTGTAAATTCTTGATTAGCTGAACAACATTTCTATGACATTATTAAGTGATATCCTGTTTCCTAACAGATTTTAAACCTCTTAAATTAGGTGAAATAAAATCTCCTGCTCTACCAAGCCTATGATAGATTCTCTGTGTCGTAGCCTCTACCTTAATAAATCAGACAGCACAGGACACATAACAAGAATGACAGGAAGAAGAAATGACGGCTACACTTACAAAGTCACATCACAAAGCACCCACAACAGCTACATGCATCTCATAGAGAGAAAGGTAAAGTATAACAAGTGTTTAGAAAGAGTTTACAAACTAGTCTCGTTCTCCGTGACTGGAGCCGTGATTGGTTGATCAACCTGACTCCCTTCCTCCTTCTGCTCTTGCTCCTTCCCTCCAAGTGTCCGCCTAATTTTCCTCCTGCTCCTCCCCATCCTCTCACTGCTGGCCTGCTCAACCTCAGTTCTCACATCTCTAGCAGATGATGTTGATGTGGTGGTGCTGGTGGAGGTGGAGGTAGAGGTGCGTGAAGGGCAGGAACTTCTAGAAGCTCTAGTTGGTTCTGACAAGGAAGTGTTCCTGGTAGTGCTAAGGCTGCAGCTCTCTTCATCCTCAGTGGGCAGTGCTTTCCCCTCTAACTTTGTTTCAGCCTCCTTGGGAATGGTTTTGTCCAGAGACTTGGCAACCTGGCTACTGACAGGCTTTGCTTTAAAATTTTTTGACACTGTGCTGTTCTTTCTCCCTGTCTCTTTTCTTGCACTTCTACCAGTGGTTTTTATCAAACTGGGTGTGCTTTTAGTTAGCTGCTTATTATCCCTGGTAGTTTTATTGCTCCTATTGCTAACTGTAGATTTAGTACTGACCTGCTTCTGCTTTTGCAAAAAAGAAGGGTATTTAATGGGTTTCAATACTGGAATTCTAGACTTGGGTAATAAATTGTCAAAAGGATCTAATCGTTCCCTGATTTTAAGCACTGCATGTTTCCTAAATAGGAATTTATCGGCATTTTCTTGTGCCTTATCTTTCGCTACTGGTCGACTACAAATGCATAGTTTGCGGCTGGGCACCCTTAGTGGTAACCTGGATTTGAATATCTGGCTTTTGACCTCTTTGGCTTCCGTGTTTGTTATTGCTACATTAGAAAAACCCCTGCCTTCCTTGTTGCTTTCCTCTAACTGGCTGAAGGAAGCTTCTATCCTGCTGACCTCCTGCAGAGTTGATCCTGAAGAGGACAACAAACTGTACACGATGCTGCCAGCAGGAAAGACATCTGAATGGCTATAATGGGACTCAGGGATGTTGCTACTGATATTGCTATTCAATATTTGTGAATTGCTAATCTGTTGCAAAGGTGCAGAAAAATAATCTGTGCTTTGAAATGCTGAGTTCCAAGCCAAATGGTCCCTCTGTTTGGATCTATCAGAAGTAATGTTACAATAATTTGTGTAATTTGATGTTGCACAATAAAAACTATCTACGGTTGTTCCTGAGGTTTTGTCTTTACAGTGATCAAAGGTGCTTGGTGTTCCACATTTAGAAGTGCTATTTGAAGCACTGGAGGTTTTATCAGATGACAGCTTGAATCCTGTTCTAAAAGTAGAGAATTTAGGCTCGGTGTTGGAGGATGAGTCTCTGCATGTGCTGTAACTGCCAGCCACGTTTGATATATCTAGTTGGACAGTAGTAGTCTGAATGGAAACTTGAGGGACTGATAAGGTATTTGTTGGGTCTTGAATATAAAACTGCTCCCTGGCATCTACCTCGGTGTCCCTGACTCTGTACCTGCCCGCTGCGTAGTAATGCTCACCAATCTGAAAAAACTGGAGCCTCTCCTCCACCATGTCCCTCTTGCTCATGTCAATTGCACCACTGCGTGTCATCTCAAACATCTTCCCTTCATGGAAGGGGAATGGATTTGGCTCGCTCGTCGGCGTGCTATCATCCGTTGGAGTTCGGGCTGGGGTAGTGTCTGGTGTTGTGGCCTGGGACTGGTCGTCGACTGCCAGTCCAAAAGGCTTAGGCTCACCATTGCTTCCCCGCGTCCCTCCCATGTCAACAACTTCTCCTTCTCCAGCTTTACTGGGCCAGGGGTCAAAGTCCAGCCCTTTAGTGGCAACAGTCTTAAAAGGAGAATTAAACTCTTCTTCTAACTTATAACTAAAGTAAGTGTCTGAAAATCCCTCTGAAAATCCCTCTTTATAGGGTTTTTGCTCCTGACCTTTAGCTCCATCTTTACTAACACCATCAGGCTTTCCACCTATTGAGGGCATATCTTTGTTGATAGTTTCCTTTTGACATTCCTCTGGGGTTTTCTCCTCTTCAATAACTTCCAGTTTAGTCTGGGGAAAAGAGCGGTCAGAGGACCTAAATGTATCTGTTGCCCAGACATCCCTCCGACTGTCTGGAAGACCAAACAGCCGTAAATCTGCCTGCTCACACAGGCCATCATCCTCATCTTGGAGTTCATATCCATCGAGGGAGTCTATCTCTGTTGCATCAGTGTCATGAGAAAATTCAGCCGTTGTGGCTATCGAACAGTCTGTAATTGATTGATCATTTCCATTTTGTTCACATTCATAGTCTTCGCCTTTGTCATTAGAACCTTTAGAACCATTGCTGGAACCATTGGTGCCATTGGGCCCACCATTAAGTTCTTTATTATTTCCATTTTTGTCATGCTTTTTGGATTTAGATGCCTTTTCTTTCTCTTTTTTCTTCTCCTCCTCCTCATGAACTTTAGAAGTGAATTTCTTACAAGGAATGGGTTGGAAAATTGACTCATCATCCTCTTCTTCTGCCTCCTCAGCATTTGACTGACTGTCATCTGCCCCAGGGGGCACCGGGGAAGGGGGCTGTATTCGTATAACTGGCTCAGTCAGCAGATGCTTGTCATGTTCTTCCTGTAAATTCACCTCCATCATTTCTGTCTCTGTCTCTGAAGAGGCACAGGAACCTTTTCTCTCTGGGTCTGAAATTTCTGAACCTGAGTCCAGAGGAGGAGGAGGAGGGAACTCAATATATGCAATACCTTTGTCTTTTGATACTTCTTCCTTCTCCTGCCCTGTTACTTCATCATGCATGCCAGTCACTGTTTGTTGTTGGTTTAAATTATTAGTAAATTCCTGTTGATTATCAATTTTTATTTCTTCCTTATTGGCATTAGCAATGTCTGCTTGGGTAGAATCAGTACTGGTCTTACTTTCTGGAAGGACCTCTTTAAAAGAGAAAACCTTGCCTTGGTCATCTCCCTCTGATTCCTCAGATACCTCCATGATGGGGCTTGGTTTCTCTGGCAAGAATCCCATAAAGCCATCGGGGGTCCTACATGTGAGGTCATAGCTGACCTCCTCGGAGCTGGGGGTTTCTGGTGTAATGGGGCTTTTTCCTGAGCTGTCAATGAAAGAAACCTGCTCTAGTGTGTCATCCTCTGGGCTTATGGGGCTGAGTGCAGAGTTTGATTTCTGTTTGACAGTGTACAGTGCTCCCTTAGCTTCTCTCTCTGCCTGTCTGCCCACCTGAACGCCGACATAAACAGGTAATGTTTTGATGCCCTTGAAGTTCTCTCTGGTTGTTGTTGCAGTTGGAGGGGTTATGACTTTCTCCAGCATTTCTATGGGGCTAGGAAGGTTATTGGAGTTTGAATCTTTGGGTGCGTTATCGAGAATTTCAAAGGTTAGATCCGTTTTGGCTGGGACTGTCTCATGACTCTGTACTTTGGTTTTAGATAGTGTTGGTATCTGTGAGGGTTTAGTTATTGTTGGTTTCTTTGTGAGGTCGTTATCTAAAGAGGGGGATGTTGTTCTAACAGGAATTTGAGATTCTGTCTTTTTTCTAAGGTTTTTGTTTAGTGGCTCCTCTGCATCTTTTTTGAACACCTCAGCTATGATTTCTTTGGAAGCACTTTCACTTTTTGTGACTTGTTGGTATTTTTTACCATCACTGTCTTTCTCTGGTAGTCTAGCAATGTCATGAATTATAGGAGTCTGAGCTTTCTGACCATTACTGCTTTCTTTAACTGCCCGAGTAACAGTGGATGGAATATCTTTCCCTATAGTACTTGCTTTGTCCGTCTTTCTGTCCGTTTCACTGATTTGTATTGAGGCATCTGGTATGTTTTTGTTCAGCAGCTTGTCTACTTTTGTGGATTTAGATGTCGATATCAAAGCTGGTTTACTGCCATCTGTGTCCTTCTCAACATCCTTTTTTGGGCTTCCTTCTTCTAATGATTCAGATGCTTTTGATGCTTTTCCTCCTGCAAAAAGCTGATAAACAGGAAGTTTGCTCTCCTGTAATTTTTTTATTGAAGGTTTTGGCTGCACTGGAGGAGGAATTTTGGTTGGACCAGACTGACTTTGACTAACTTTCAGAGCCTCTGATTCAAACTTCATCCTTACTGCACTGACTTTGGATGTTGATTTTACATGAGCAGGAGAAGAGGGTTCAGATATGCAGGACTTAGTTTGTTGTTTGATTTTATCCTCACTAGTATGAGAGGGAACGCTTTTCTGTGGGCTGCTTGGTAAGCTAGAGCTTTTCTTTTCAGCTGCTGTGGTGTTCCCAAACATTTTACCAACTGAAGGCTCTCTGAGTTTGCTTTTACTGAACTCTTCTTCTCCTGCTTTAGGCTTCTGTGGTGTTTTCTCAGGGCTGCTGCAGGCTGAGCTAGGCCAGGACCTAGGTTCTTTTAGCTCTCGTTTTACAGGCTTTTTCTCAGGGGACTGAAGCTCATCATTGAGCTTTTCTGTTTTGTCACGGAAGAACTGTGATACCTCACTAAGTTTTTCTTCAGCTTCCTTTACAGTTTGGTCCACCCTGTCCTCATAAAGTAGCTTATCCCTGCTCCTGTCATGTTTATCCTCTGTAAATCGCATCCAAACAGCGTGTTTGGGGCTGCCATGTTCTGTGGAGTAATGGAGCACTGTCACCTTATCAAACTGAGATGGATCTTCCCTGTACATGAATTTACCAGATTTAGGAGACCCATCTTTTGATGACTTCGAGACAAACTCTCTTTTGGGGCTTCCTTGCTGCTGACTCATGCCCTCAGTGCTACGGCCACTACTCTCCTCAGTAACCAGGTGGCGGCTTTTGTCACCTGCCACTGTTGAATCCTCTGTGTCAGAGTGGCTCTGCGACATCGCATCAAGTTTCTCTGAGAGAAGCATTTTCTCAGCAAATCTGTATGACTCGCCTCTGATCTCTGATAGCTCATCATCGCAGTATTCTATGGACTGCTGGCTTAACAATTTAAGTGCTTTATATGAATCATCTGTTATTAGCTGGGCAGAACTTGGACGACTGTCTTCTTCCTGTGACACTGGAGTATTAACGCGAGATGTTTCCAGGAAGGTGGGCAGGGATTCTTCAACAGTAAGCTCCTCTTCTTCCTGTTGGGCCTCATCGTAATCAGTGAGTTCCTTTATTCCACGATCACTTTTGTAGACGTAAAGCTCAGGGTGTTTTTTGGTTTCCCTTATAATAACCTCAGTCGGTTCTGCAGTGCTGTGGCCCTTTTCAATATGAACCTCAATTATCCTTTCGACTTTGGGTTTCGATTTAATGTCTCGGTCAAGAAATCTAGGAGTAAGCTCATCACCTTTGACAGAATCCTGGCTAGCTTTGTGTTCAAAAAGGCCTGCCAGTTCTTTAGATGGGTCCCTACCTGACTGGAAAGCTTTCATGATATCTCTAACTGACATTGCCTCCTCTATCATCTCTGCACCATCAGTCAGTTGGGGCTTGTGATATACCATTCTGGTAGTAGTAGTAATGTGGGTTTCCTCTTTAAGACACATGCTTTTCATTGAGTCATCTTCTGGGATTTTCATCTGTAGGACTTTGCTGGAGCTTGTTGAAGCTGTTTCAGGTGGTTCTATAGCAGGAAGAGCAGATGTAGCCTCCTCCATTGGTCCAGGGTCACATAGTTCGTCAGGCTGCTCGTAGCTCCTAATGTGGACTACTTCAGTCCTGGTCTCAGTTACGCAGGGGGGGATAGGTGAATCTGTGAATAAAGGCTTAGGTCCTGTGCTCTCTGCACTTTGGGGAGCAGAGGGTGTCTTTTCACTCCTGGTCTCAAACCCACTGTCTGAGAGAGGACTCTTATCCTGCTCATGAGACAGGTCCTCAGGTGATTCCAATATAGTGTCCGAGCCTTGATATGACTCAGCAAGTTTGCTTAGGTCCTTCTCTGAGGGAGATCTGAGCATGCCTGAGACTGGAGGCATTTTGAGTTTGTGCTCTTGTATCGACATGGATGGCTTGAGAACACGTTTCTGTTTCTCTTCCCCATCCCTTTTTGCCTCTTCCTCATACCTATATTTCAGCTCTGCCATTTTTGAAAGAGAGCTAGCACCAATGTCATTTGTTAAAAGGTCTACTACTTTAGCCAACTCTAAGTCTTTGCTTGACTGGTGCTTAAGTAAGAGTGTGCTTTCATCAAATGGAGGATAATAGTCTGAGAGGGTACTTCTTTGGGCCTCTTCAATCTCATCTTTGGAAAATTCTTCCCATTCGTCCTCTGAGGCTCTTTCTTTACCTGCAATGGCCTTGCCTTCACTCATGATGTCTTTCTGTAATATCTCACTGACTTTGACTAAATCTTCTTTCACCTTCTCCACTAGGGTATATGGCTCCTCATCCTCTAACTTAGTCTCTTTAGGAGTACCAGTATGTGATGTTTGGACCGTTTTAGCTGCCGTCTGTGTGTCTGTCTGCAGAATAGCTGTCATCCTAATCAGATCTTCTTTCATGTCTGCTACATCTTTCAGTATCTCCTGGTTGGAAGCTGCAGTTGGGTGGATAATAGGTGGCGTGATAAATGGAGGGGATTTTAATTGGGACTTTATTTTTGTTGCAGTAATGCAGGAAGACAAAGAGGAAGACGATGATGATGAGGCACGAGGGGGGTTGGGAAGAGCCATTTTAAGAGACCCAGGTCCTGGTTTGGCAGGGGTCTCTGGGACAACATTAACCAGTGAATAGACAGGTACAGTCATTGTATTAGATGAAACTGCCGTGCCTGGGGAGGCAGCTACAGATCTCAGAGAACCGTAAGCAGAGCTTGCTGTTGCAGATCTACGCGAGGACGACAGTGACTTAAGAGTGCCATAGCCCGAGACAGAGTATGAGTCTATAGCTTCATTTATGGCTGCACTGACACCAGAGGTTGCTGCCTGGGTGGTGGCCTGGATCCTCTCCTGAAGGCTGCTACTTCTCTCTGAGATAAGGCGAGAAGAAGGGGAGGATGGTGTGGACGAAGAAGATGGATATTTTACAGGCGAGACCGATCCATTCATCATGGAAAGTTCTGAGGAAGCAATGGTTGTCTGGCCAGTGGAGGAGAGAGACGAGATGGATGTCCTCCCTCCTCTGGATGAAAGTGTTGAGTCTACAGAAGTTTTCAAAGAGGACAGACTGGAGATGCTTTTAACAGAAGAAAGGGTAGGTGCCCCTGCATCTGTCACAACTGTGGACCCAAGGGCAGTTTTAAAAGGTAGATTAGAACTGTACATGCCGTACGATGTCTTTGGTGATGCTGTAGCAGGAACAGGAGCTGGAGACTTTTCTGGTATATAACCATTGGGTACTGAGTGAAGTGGAGAAGTCCTTGATGTATATGCTGAAGCAAGACTTTTGATAGAAGCTGGATCAGTGGCAGGTTTGCATGGACTCCCAGAAGACACAAGGCTGGTAGACCCCTGGATAGGGTACTGACCCTGCTGGACTACAGTTTTAATGGGTGAAGGCATAGTCCTGTAAGACCTGATTGGGGATGAGGACACTATGTCACTAATAGATTTGACTGGGGATGACATGGTAGGTGCTGGTGGAGCTTTTATAGTTGTGGGGCATGCAGTTGACGGGGCTGAGAGGGGCCAAGTAGATTTCAGTGGAGAAGCAGCTGGTGAGCCTGCCGGTGAATCGGTAGAGGTGAGGGTACCCCCCATTCCGACGGGCCTTGTTTGGCCAGGGACGGTAATAGGAGCAGTCGACCATGGTGGGTAAGGTCTGGTTGGAAAGACAGATTTGTGAGGGTAACCAGCAGGCAGTGCTCTTGTTGCTGCGCTTCGCTCAACTGCTGTTTCTTCAGGTGAATTTGTAGAAAAAATGATGAGGAAGGAATGGCAAAAATAATCAAAAGAATGCAAAATAGTAAAGACAACAGAAAATTATGTTGGGAGAAAGTAAAAGAGAAAAAAAATGTGAAAGAAGAGGAGACCAGAGGAGGAAGACTTGGTCAGTGAAGCAGTCCTAGTAATAAGGAAGGAAAAACAGCAGTTTCATGTGCTGGGTAAGATATTTAAGTATTGACTAAAGACGGAGTTATAAAAAGAAACAGTTGTGTTCCTGTGTAATTTCTGATTGGTAGATGAATCAAACAACAGCGAAAACAACGTAAGGAATAAACAGAACAAAGCACATACAGCAGCAAAGTAAATTTCCAAAGACAATGGCGTAGACCAACAGCTGACAACAGGAAAAATGGCAAGACAAATGCACCAGGATTAACACAGAAACAACTTCTCTCTTTGGACTTTAGAAGCTCTAATATCAGCATCTGGGTTCTGGCTCTAATTTCAATCCGCTTTTTTAAGTGCCTTTTATCTGTTTGGTCCAAAAAGTACATGATGACAGATTCCTCAGACAATTTAGACACTATGATACAATAGAGCCAAGGGCTGCAGAAGTTTCCATTTTCCTTTTATCATAAAACAAACAAAATATGACAAAATGTGTTTTCCAAGACTAAAGTTTTGGCCCATTTTGTCATGCAGCATCGAATTGGTGACAAGCAGAGATAGTGAAAAACTTAAAATAAACACCTGAAAGAAAGCCAAACTCAAGACCTCTAACATGCATTTTTGTCCCGCACAAAGCTGCTAGATCATCACAAAGCCAAAAAGAACTTTCAACTCAGAGGGGACAAATGAAATACACATAAATTTTTTACTTTGACCTCCATTCAAAATGCCTTCTACCATTGTGTTGGAAAGTCAAAGAAAAAAATTTGGCTTGTATAACACAGCAGTGAAAATCAACCCACAAGAACAACAACTCACAACGTGGGCAAGCATGGCACAGAAACTTAAAAACCACTCACTGACCCATGCAAAAATATGTACCATGTTGTAAACAAGCATGTGGACAGTGCATGTTATGTAGGATGAGAAATATGCATTTATTACATTAAATAAGTAATATCTATCTACATATTGATTACGCATTTTACAGGTTAACTAAAGCTGTTAATAAACTAACTTATCCACTAAACTTGGTATTAATATATTCATCACAGGGTTTGTTAGTGAAGATGTCAAACTCACTCAGTGCAGGCTCGGCCAGATAGCTGTAGCGCTTACGTAAGGCTAGGGATGCAAAGGTATGACGTTGTCGTTCTGGCTTTTCAGTCTGCAACAATAGCAAACAACACAAAAACCTATCAGTTCTAGGTCACCCTAAAGTGCATAGCGCTGCCAAATGAGCAACATTTGGACTTTGTAATGTCAAATTAAAGCAAACCCTCCAGTCTGCATTGACATATAACACAAAGCCCATATTTAACTAAAAACTATGGCAACAAATTCTCCTTTAAGAGTATTCACTAGGCTTCAATCCTCTATTTTGGCAGTGCTCATATTACTTACATTAAGTAAGGGTTACTATGCCAAGCTAGTCAAATTAGCTTGAGTTAGTCAAGCTAAGGCTACAAACTCTAAACTGCATGTACTTAAAAGTAAAAATAATAAATTTTAAGCTAATGTTAATAAATGCTAAATCTTAAGAATAAATATACTCCAGAGCCACTTGTATCACATACTGAGCGCAAGGAATAAGGAGTGGACATAAAACAAGTAGTTTTTCATTTCTACCATATATCATGCAAAACTGAGCAGCTAAAGGTTGCTGCGAAGAAGCTTGTATTGCCCTTGTAGAAGCGGAAAAAATAAGACTACAAAGAGCAGAGCAGGGCCACTAATAGGTCTAGCGCAGAGGACAGCAAATGGTGGGGAGGGTGTGGTTTACCTCATCCTCGGCATCTGACTCCGTTTCCTGGTTCCCAAGATGCATTGCAGGAACAGGGGGAGTAACATAATGGAAAGCAGGGGGAAAAGAAACATCAGGGGGTGAAAAAGGAGTGATTGACAGAAGCTCCAACTCAGAAGAGAGGCCACTTTAGCAAATGAAAAAGAAAAGGGGAAAAAACAAAACAAAAAACAGACCAAACACAAAAAAGCATAAAGCGCCAACATTCAGTAGCAAAATGAAGCCACAAAAAGCCAGCCTGATAATCAAAAAAACTCTTTTGCACACAAGCCCTCAGCCAAAAAGCATCCAAATCAAAAGGCAGGTAGGAACAAAATGAAACAGCCAATGACAAGAATCCACTGCAGAGATAACCATACATAGAGAGAAGCTTTAAACAGATAAAAGACACAGTGGCGGCAGTTTGCCCAAAGTCTTTCTCTGTCTTTCATCTATCAGGGGCTGAAACTACCCTAACCGTGAATATGGTCATGGATGTGACAACAGAGAATGGTGAGTTCACACTACCTTACCTTTTTCACTGCAGGAAGTGTGATGTTCAGGTTGCACACAGCGGTTTGTGGAAGGCCTTTTGTGATCTTACACTCTTTTAGGAAAGTGAGACGGCCACAGGGCTCCTGACTGGGATCTCTCACCTAGAGGGAGAAAATGGCTTCTTTATAAACCCCTTTCTTTTATAAGGTAATAGTTACTGCAGATGTACTTTAATATGAACATATATTATGTCAACACTGCACTTAGGTATTACTGTTTTTTACTTGCATATTGCAAATATGCTTAATGTTTAAAATTTTTTAGATCATTTTTAAGTCACATATTTTAGCACTTGAAAACAAAGTAGTAGGGCTGTAGTCTCACAGTGTGTTCAAACACAAAGCAAAGTTTCGCCTCACAAAATAAATACAGTGTGTTTTTGGAAACCAACAAATCTTTGCTCATAACACCGACAATAACCTTGTCCTCCATTTTTGACTGTGCCAGTAGAATCCACAGTCTGTGGGAGAATCTTAGCCGACTGGCTTTCAACCTAGTGAAACCCAAATTTTTCACCAACGTTGAAATATTTTTAACTCGCACTGGTGTGGATTCATCTCCATTTGGGTCACCCAGCTTAAATTCACATGAATTTGTGTTTTTGCATGGACTTGTATCCGTGTTGTGCAAAAACTTTGTTTAATGTTTTGGGTGAATACATCATCAGGGTCAACTGGTTGATTGTTTGGTCAACATGCTCTCATCTGACCAAATTCTCATTGGTTGGACAATCACCAGCCGCTTTCACAATACTACAGTCACACTACGAAAAATGGTGGTTGGAGACACACAGCTAAAATTACTGCAACCATGTGCATTGATCTTGTTTCTTTTGAAATGGTTGCTTTGAAAACAGGGACCAGGTTTGTGACCACTTGCAGTCAGTTGCTGTCTTCAAAGTGACTTTGGTGCATCATGACAGGGATAAAACAGCAATAAGAAGGAGTTAGTCTGCTATGTGTCTGCTATGAGTCTGCTAATTTGCAATTGAATGGGGTCAAGTAGACAATTACATGCAATCTGTTTGTGATGATATGGTGATTAATTGTGTTAAATCGCAAATCTGTTGTAGTCTGTTGCTGTCTACATACACAAAAATTCACATTAGCTACTTATATTCAGAGTCCAGCCAGAACTGCACAGACTGAAAGAGAAATTCAGAAATTCCTCCACAAATAGTGATGTAGTTGTTGCAGAATGGCGATTTAACTGCAAAATGATGTAAGCGCTCGGCAGCCTTGCCTTTATATAGGAATATAACTAGAATACAACCAATTGAGTTGAGTCCCTTCTTGCAAAGAGATGTGTCACACACGAGTTGGACTCATCAGCACAGACTGATTCAGATTGATGGCAATCTGTCTGCAATTATTTGCAAACCTTCGCCAATCTGTCTGAGTGGGACTGTAGTCAGTCCGAGTCGGACCGTCATTATTTGAAGACAGGTTGCCTCCTACCAGGCGACCTGTGCAATTGCCTGGGACAGAAAGTGGTCACCCAGAGGTTGAGAGTGTTGCACATGTAACCTCTGGGCAACCAGTCGGTCACCGCAATCAGTCGCCGAATCCGTTGACTTGGAACCAATAATTTTTCCTAGTTGCAAGTAGGTTGCTGTCCTATTTTTAATCTAGTGTGACTGAGCCATAGGGTGAAAAAAGTTGCATAAGTAGCCTTCCAGGACTGATTAATTACCTTGGGAAGCGGGAACAGACTGTATGTGAAAAACACCCCTGCAAATCTAGTGGATGCGCCAAAACCTAATAGAGGCTGCTAGGTGTAACTTATTTAAGGTTTAAATTTACTGAATGTTTACTCAGAGTTGGCTCCAAACTAACTGAAATGTCAAAGAAGTAGTCCGCGTGGTAGCATTTGGTTAAAAAGGATGACTGAAAAGTCAAGTTTAAACTTTGCAAACAGCATGGCACTTGATCAGCGAGTGGTGTGATAAAGCAAGTCATACACAGAAGGGTAGTTTTCACAATAATGGTACACCCAAAAAGGCAAGAGGATTGATTGTAAACATTAATTTAATGACATGAGTTTTTTTTAGCATGGTAAAGGGAACTGGGTTGTGGATCAGTGGGTCAGAGAAATAAAGGCAGTAAAAGAGACCAGAACTAACTTAACCATGGCTGTAGGTTCTGCCCAGCATTTTGATTGTACTAAATTGGGATGACCTAATTTTACTATCATTTAATGTTTTTGGTTTTTTTGCCACATGAATTTATGAATGTAACAACATGTCCTAGCCTGACCAAAAGGTGATGGTGGTGCTGGAGTAAACGTTAAAGTACCTTGACACAGAAGGGCAGACGGTTCTCCTTGAAGGCATAGAAGTTAAGAACTAACTGCTGACCAGCTTTGGTTAGAGGAGCCAAGTTCCCATAACAATCCACATAGATGGGCCTGCCCTCCAGAACCTAAAATAAAAAACATTTAAAAAAAAAACAGCATTCATAACCAATATTAAAAAAGAAAACTGTTAAATTTTAATTTTAATAAAAGGTTTTCATGATGAAGTTGTCGTGATGGCTAGAAAAGAGATACAAGGCTGAACCCTCCTAATGCTCAACAGTATCAAGCACCGAAACTGATGATAGGTAGTAAAAGTCTGTCAAACGTCAAAAACTTAGTTAACTAAGGAGTGTAAAATTAAGTCTTTTTTTACTATCTATTAAATTTTTTTCATTTCTTAACATTTTTTTCTCTTGTTTATGCAGTTATCTAGTCCTTATTTTCTGCATTCAACATTTCCCATTTTCTTCTACATATTTCCAGTTTTCCAAACTCTTATGTATCTAGATGCGTATGTAGATCCAGAGCAGTAAATAACCTGATAAGGTCATTATAATGGCTTTCACTAAAATTCATTAGTAGCTTTCAGTACAAAGTTACGGATGATAAAACCTTTCATTATTGCGTAAACGTTTTAAAAATGTGCTACACGTTACACTTGATAGGATTTTGGGAATACTTAAAGTAAAAGTAAAATAAGCTATATTTAATGTTGAGAGAGACATTGTGATGTATGAAAAAATGCAAATGTGAGGATCCGTTACTGTCATAAGATAGAACTTCTAAGGGTTCACTGATTCAAAATCCAAGTATTAGACTGAAATACACCCCACTTAAATTGCATACCTCTATGTCTTTGCTCCTGGCCACCTCCTCAAAGTTCTCCTGCTGCTCCAGTGTTTTGTCCACCTTGTCATCTGTCATACAGAAGCACCTCAAGCTGGACTCCACTGGGTCATTCATCTTAGCAAAGACCACAAACTTGGCCATATAGGGCACACAGATCAGCTCCCTGTACAGCTGCATGGCCAAGCCCACTGTCTCTGGGATCTGGTGGCAGTCTGCTAACCAGAACCTGCACAAGTGGCAAATAACATGATTAACGCTTAAGACGCAGGGATAAACAAATGTATAAATATAAATCTATTACTTGAGAAACTGATATTAAAGATTTCACATATGTTGTGTCTCACCTGGCAGAAACATTAGTGGTGAAGGAGACACAGTCACTGACAAACGTGAGAGGAGTTGTGCCTGTGATGTCTTCCCACTGTGCTGGTGATGTACCACCTGGTAGACAATTACACAGGTAAAGTGGCAAATTATTATTGGCAAAATATTAGATAAATATAACTCTAGCACCTCTTGTTCCATGTTTCTCTCTGGCTTTAAACTGGAACTTTAAACTTCCCACAACTTAAAATCACTGAGCTTTAGCTTTAAAGGGAATCCAGTCTGATACTGATCCTTGTTAAGGAAGCAGGGTAGCATAAAATGGTTTGCACAAACATTTAAGGACTTTCCCATAAGTCTGGGGACACAGCCAGCAAAAATAAAAGTAAATCACTGTGTACATGCACAGAAGTGCTTGGAGATTCTTGTTTGCTCTTGCAGCCACCAACAGAACATCTGCCGTGGGTTGCTCATTTTAGAGTTACAGTTAGCAGAAGTGGCTTTGCTAGTAAATAATAAATATGGTCGAATGCAAAGCAGGTGTTAGTTCAGAATTTAAAAGGGTGGGTGTGGTCACCAACTAGGGCCTGCGCTTAGCCCTCCTGATATTAAAATGGTCCACAGACCAGAATTATTACACTATTTCTGATCTATAGAGAATGTTAAAAAATGAGGGGAAGTCCTTTTTTCAAATAATGTGCTTCTACAGTACCATTTGAAATACATAATTAAAACAATAAAGAATCTGATTTTGCATAATATTTCCCATTTAAAGTAAAGAAAGATTCTATCAGAAAGAGTGAAGACTGGCCCCAATGTCACCACTTTCAAATATTTCCTCTCTTAGCATCTATAATTCAGCACATACCTGTGATGCTACAGAGAAGGCGGAGGGAGGGAGTATAGTCTCCTTTGTAGCCGTTTGTAAGCCCCTCCCCTGACAGGGGTGGGACTGGGATTGTCATGGTGATGGGCTTGTGGAACTTCCTTCTTCTGGGCTCCACAGTAACAATGGGGCTGAAGGTTGCTCGATTACCGAGGATTTTCTTCACGGTCTCATCAGGTACCGGCTGAGCCTGGGATGGAAGAGTCAACGATGAATGGGGGCTGTTTGTTTTATTTTTGTGGGCTTACTGTACATATACAGTAGTATTTGTGTGTTTGTTTATAGTTCCTAAACTCTGGCAGATAAACTGAAACAGTAAATGATTATATCTCTCAAACTTACCTGCAATCCAACCTTGATCTTCTTGGTTAATGCTCCCTCGGGGAAAGAAGCTTGAACCAATGGCACACTGCGGCTGCACAGAGTCCCGCCCTCTGGTCCCATCTGATGTGTCTCCTGTCTGATTCGAGACACTACAGCAAAGTACTGTGGGAAATCCTTGGTGATAATGCGGCAGATTCTCTTCCTCTCCAGCTCCTCAGGACTGTCCAGTTCTACAGGGAAGGAAAATACATAATTATAAGAAAAAAATCAAATATCAATCACATGCAAGTTACCACAAATTTATTGCAAGCTAGGCAGCCTGCTGGGGTGATCCTCCACTGGGCCTAAACTTTAAGGAATTTAAGTAATCTAATGTATCCTAATAGCCTACTGTTTGCTTGAAACAACTTGAAAAAAACTATAAAGAAATTTTAAAAAGGAATATAAGAACATTATAAGGCAAATGTTATGAATTAATAAAATGTTACCTGTTTAATTGATATGAATACATTTATGTTCTTAATTACAGATTACGGTAGGGTACATTATTCATTGCTGTATGTAAAGCATATTAGCCATGATTCTGTGCTGTCATTGGTATAGCCTATGGTACTTTCTCTTCATGCTGGAAGTGGGAAATAAACTACCCCATGTCTGTTTCTGTCTCATCTAACCCACTTCCCTCTGCATCAAACTGCACTCAATCAGCTCAGCTGTTCTGTCTGTGCCACACAATTTGTACTATAGCGAGTGGATAGCCTGCTACTAGTACATTGATCTGAGTGGTTAGAAGACATGTGGAGGGACTGAACTAGTTGTGATCTAAAAGTAATCCTGGACATGTTACTGCAAAGCAACGTTTCTGTGGCCCAGATACTGAACTGCTAGCTGATGGAATGTGTCCATATTACTTGCAGAGGAAATTTGTTGTTGCCGTTGCTGTCTGAATCCAGTTTGGATCAACAAAATGTTTGGATTCATCCATCAGCTGACACAATGGTCATCCAAATGACTGTGGCTGTGGTGAATGGCTGTGGATAACGAACACCCTCTGCACTGCTTACTGGAAATGCAGCTGAACACTTTCTCTAATATCTGTTTGAGCTCCACTGCCGCAAGGACAGATACAGAAACTCTTTATCACCTCATAACACAATACCTGCATTCATTTTAGATTTAAGCTTCTTATTGTATCATATTTAGATTTTGATTTGATTTGATTTGATTTATTGGACTCCACTTCTTTGTATTTTGTAATTAACTGAGCTCCTTCATTAGTGTAATTTTTAACTTTCTAAGCTATTTTGTTTTGATTTTGTGTTTATTTTAATTGTGTCAAGTTGTTCCTCAGATTGGTTGCTGTAATTTTCCTGCTGTAACAGAGTAATTTAATACATTTTATTAACTGTTTATTTAATAATAAACATTATTTAATAAATATTTCTTATTTTATCCTTTCTTATAATATCTGAGCATGTCAGTGGAAAAAGAGAGAAAAAAATATATTTTGAGTGTATGCTGAACTAAATTTAAGATTTTGTGCACACATGATAAAATTAATCTTTATGTTTTGATTGATATGTGTGCATGTTTTAAATCATTCATATTATCCTTAACAAATTGTTCCCTATGGAGTAATTTGGATTATTACCTATTATAATAATTACTGTCCCAGTAAATGCTGATGGGTTTATACTCATCTTAATTCATGTGCTCCAGCTATCCCACAAAAACTACAAATCCATTTAGCCACTAAAGGTGATGTATCAGTCAGGTGCATCCTGTAGCAACTGGCCCTCCAATTACCAGGTACAATGAAGGCCTGAAAACATTACCTTATGGAGTGCATTTTTAACTTTTCATTTGTTTAATTTTCTACAAACAAAAACTCACTCCCTCAGAATAAGCTTCTATAATCACAAAAAATGTGCACTTAAAGACTTAAAAACACTTACACTCAAACACTCACAGGTAAAATCCTAGGATGACAAGTCTTAAACATTTGCTAATGTATATTCACAGTGAGTGCTGCAGTGTTTCAACTAATTAACACTGCATTCTAACCAGGTCATCTACTCTATATGAGGCACCTGCGCAGGTTTCTACTGTGAATTGTTTGTGTTTTTCCTCCAACTGAAGCCAATTATGTCATTATTTGACACAGATATCGACATGTTTGTCTTACATATTTCACATGTACTACAATCAGTTTGAACTTGTCAAGTGTTAAGGTGTTGCAGCAGTTTTTTTCAGTGCATGCTGTGTCACCTTCATCCATCCCATTGAGGAGCTGATTGAGGTCGTCAGTCTTGCAGTCATACAGATGTTCCTTCCAGGTTTCTCCGTTCTCGCTGCGCAGCAAGATCAGCTCTCTCTCCTGGCCCCGCATCGAGCCAAAATGAGGGATTTCCACTATCACAGGCCTGGTCAGGTGCACGTCAAAGAAATATGGTTCAATTAGTTTTATTAATTTCTGAGTGAAATGACAAGTAAGTAAACCAAAACAAAAGATTCCACTCTACCATTTGTCTTTAGGAGCTGGGGCCTCATTTATAAAATGGACTGACCATCAGTTTTGATCTTCTGCTTATGAGTTAAGCAAACAACACATTGAAATAGTTATTTATAAACTTTATGTTGACCTAGAAATTATCTAAAAGGTTTCTCGGCTAAAATGTTTCATGAGTTGAAAGGAGCACAACCTTGGGAATGATTTAAGCACATTTTTATAAATGAGGCCCTTGGTCTGAGCAGGTGGGAGAGCAGACAGCGTAGTTGTCTCTCAAAACAATAAGTTTGTGTTAGATTAAGGTAAATTAAACCTGAAAGACAAATGATGACAGATATATCACATGGCAGCACTTTAAGAACATATTGGGGGTTTAAGATGGTATTCAATAAAAAGTATTAACAAATTTACACCAAGTACAGAGAGTGGAGACACTGATCTTAAAAACATACAGGTGTGAATGAGCTGTGGATCTGCTGATAACAGTGAAACTTCATAATAACAGAGGTGGCCATGCTGCGGGGTCGATGGGACATTCAGAGTGAATGTAGCGGAGTGGCACAATTTGACAAGACAAATGAAATGTAATGAGGGGTAGGAGGAGAAAGCTGCACAGCCCTTACTTAAACAAGGCATGATAGCAACACAAGAGAAAATGATGAACATATACTACTCTCACAGTAGGCAGTAGAACTGAAGAGTAGTGTTTATAGTGGAGTTTTCAGAGGACTATATACCTTGAATATCACTTGAAACAGGAAAGGTACTGTTTTCTCAGTCACTTTCATTTTCAGTGATGGAGTCCTACCAGGATTAGAGATTACTTTAGCTTCTAAGAGGAAGTATACAAGCAGCTATTACTGAAGTAAAATCTCACTTGTAAGTCTGTGTGTAGCACTGTAGTCTATGTAAATATTCCGCTATTTGAAAAGATTTGTAGAGCAATCTGCTACAGTAATCCAACAGAATTGTTCGAATTTTGAAAAAAATCAAATTAAATTTTTTCTACATTTTGTCTCTATCATTACTATCATCAGGTGCTCTAACAGTAAACATCAAGTTAAAGATAAAGTCACATGCTTAAGCTACTGTACATGACTTAGATTTTGCTTTTAATGCATTCTGAACTCATAAAAAGCCTACAACTAAAGCAAAAATGACCAATAAAGGCTAAATATGGGTACGATGGCCTCACAGCAAGAATCTGTGAGGCCATCGTACCTCACAGATTCTTGGCATCAAAAAGTTGGCTCTTCTGTGGGAACTTTGCATGGTCTCCCCATGCTTGCACAAACTTTCTCCAGGAGCTCTGGTTTCTTCTACCACTGAAAAAAAAACATGCTAGGGTAATACTGCCTATCTGGGCCCAGGATGCTCTTCCGAAAGAGATTCTTAATCATAAGAGCTTCCCTTAATGGTCAAATAAAGACTGATTAAATAAAATGAAATAAAAATGTTAATAAAGCAGCTGCTAAGTTGATAATGTTAGCATAGAAGTGGATACAAGTAGTCTTAGTTTTATCTACACAAGGAGTGCTGTACCAGAACTGGTCTGGCTTTTTTTTTTTTTATGTTTTATCTAGTCTATCATTTCCTCTCTTGGGGCGATTAATGGTTCAAGTGGTTGACCCCCTGGAAGTCTTCAATTTATGGTAAGCTACCTCCTGGAGAGTGTTCTTCGCTTGGCTGGATGTTGTGAAAGAATTTTTCTTTACCATGGAAAGGATCCTGTGATCATCCACCACCTTTGTGTTCTCTGGGTGTCCAAGCCTTTTCATGATGATGAGCTCATCAGTGTATTATTTTTTTCCCTCAGGATGCACCAGATTGTCTGTGTAGCAGCTCCTAATGTCCCCGTCGTCTCTCTGATGGATTTGGATTAAAGCTCTGTTGATCGCATGTTGTAGGTCCATGTCAACAGTTTCAAAATTCAAATGCCACACTTGGAATTGACTCAAGACCTTTAACCTGATTAATTTTTGAAGAAATATCAAATGTAGAGCCAACATCTGATGATGAAACAGCTTTTGAGTTTATTGTCCACTAACAAAAAATTGAGGGAACGGTGCATTTAAATTGCTTCAGTTCCCCCATGGTTAAAGCAATGTTTTGTTCAAGTCCTTTTATTAATTCTGAAAGTCTGGTCTGCTTTTCATTTGTCCCTTGAGCTCATTTCAAATCTATTGTTTGGTGTACAATAGATTATGAACATCAATGTTTTGAGTTCTAAGCTGAAGTGAAAACTATCTTAACCCTGCTCACATAAAAGTGTCATCAGTATAAATCTTTCGACCAATAGCTTTTGACATTAATTATACAAAAGTATTGTGGGATGACAACTGATAACGACAGTCATGAGAAGCAGGATGATGCTCGGCTTCAAGAGGAAAAGGCTCATGCCCAACAAGCGCAGTCCAGTCCAAACAGCCAATCAAAACTTTTACATTCAGTGACGTCAGAAGCCCACTGAGCGCTTCTGAAATTAAAAAAAGATACAATGGTCTTTAAATGAAAGTGGCTGGAAATTAACTGTAATGGATTTCACAGTTAAATTGTGTAGTTTTAGGAAGAATTTGTATGTAAAAACTAAATTCTGCCTGTTAAGTCACTGGGGCTAAAACAAATCAACCTTGGACCCATCTTCCAGCTAGACCACTGACTTCTTCCCAAAACTACATGGCACCCATACTGATGCTGTAACCTGTCAAATCAAAGTCAACAGAGATGGGTAAAATAATCCATCAGCATGAATCAGCCTCAGTCATGTTGTTTCCTTTGGGGAGGTGGGAGGTACAAGAGGAAGAGGAGCAGGGAGGAGGGAAAGGGGGGTGCTATGTTTGGTTCCTACCCAACAAATCTAGTTCCTCTGGGTCCCAGCTGTAGCACGGGACTAACCAGGCTCTCGCCTTCATTAAGGGCTGGCAGCTTTCTGGGGAGATGTAGTTTACTGTGTCCACAAAATAATGAAACACACATACACACAAAACACATGCTCGCAAAGTCAGTAAAAGCACACACACACCACTGACTTCTACTTCTTTATCAGCAATAAGTTCTGTTATCAGTAACGACAACTTATTAGTGGCATCAGTAATGGCAACAACTCGCACATATCACAATTTTGAGTAGGTTCATACACTGCATACAATGTGTTGGTGAGAGACACAATGTTTCTTGCCTGTACAGATTTCTTTACCTAATCATATCTCATCAGTGATGCAGTAATACAAATACCAGATGCGGCAATTATTCGTTTACCATGTAAGTAATTTTTCAAGCAAAAATAGTAAAGAATTGCTGCTGATAGCTTCTCAAATGGGAACATTTGCTGCTGCTTTCTATTTTGCAGTGCACAGATATTAAATATTTCAGTCTCTTAAACCATATTATACATGAGTTCTTAACAGCCTTTTTACTTGGCATGTCTCCAAAAACAAATGTGTTCTTATATTTAAAACTGACTGCTGTTTAAGTATATAAAACTAGATGTCACAGAACTAACACATTGTATTTAGACATTTCAGCCCTTTAAGCAGAGGCTGCTGCAGCAATTTTTTTTTTATTGGGGTGAGCCGGTTGACACCATTACTTATATTGGAGTGGCACAGAAATAAGTGTCTTATGCTGCAGTCACACTAGGAAAAACACTGATTGGAGACTGTGGCACGACCAAAATTATTGCAACCGTGTGCAATGAACTTGCGATCTCGTTGCCTTTGAAATGGTTGCTTCGAAGATTTGCTACGAGGTCTGCGACCACTCAGCTTCTAAGATAATAAGAATTTCAGTAGGAGGTTGCACTGTTAAAACACATCCCTGTGAGAACAATGGCTATAGAGGATCAGTTCTACAAAAAAAAAAAAAAAATCTGGTAGAAAAATCGGAAATCCAGTGGTACGATTGTGTGGCTTCACAGGCTTCACCACTGGTTTTCCAGAGTAGCCAAAGTGACGGCCAGACTTTAATCAGTTTAAAACCCTGTTTTAGAAGCCACACTGTTCATCTAATAAACATCAGGTTTATGCAAAACCTACTCAATCAGGACCAAGATGCACAGCTGTTATTTCTCCACAATTTGTTTCCATTCTACATCCTCCTTGGCTATGATAACAGCTGGAGGACACGTCATATAAACAAAGCTTCTACTGCCATAAATCAACTGGATTTAATTCTTTGCTGAACTTCCAAACATTTTGCTTTCAACCTGTTACTTCCATCTATTCCATTTGAGTTTGAGAACAAGTGCTGGTATTGAGTTGATCAACATTTCATGCTGCATGACTGTATGTTGGCTAGCAGTTGTAGGTGTAGGTCAGCTTTAAACCTCTCTCACAGTGGGACCACCATTATGGAGAAAAGACTAAAGAATCATCATGCTTTTTTTTCACATTGGTCATCTTTCATCTGGGACAGCCCAAAATTGCACAGGTGTGAGAAAGGCATGTCCTACGCTTTGTATCTGGTTATTGTGACAATAAATATACTAAAGATTAACTGAATTCCAACTTTTAATCCTATTCATGCATTTATAGTCACTCACAAATATCTTGACATATTTTTTTAAATTTCATCATAATAAATAAAGATGCAAATGTGCATTTTATTTTTTTGTTTTTTTGCTGTATTTAAACTTTACACAATACCTGATATGCATTATAGTTATATATTAAAACCAAATCATGACTACACATTTACTTTACAAAAGACACTTTCACGTGTTGCAACCAATACTAATGTTGCCTTTACTTTGCCAAAGGGGAATCACAGAAAATTTGCTTGAGGGTGAGCCAACTACAACAGTAAGACTTTTACTGCAAATTAAACTGCAAACATTACTCCTCAACATGCACATATACACATTCACACTTTCTAATATAAACGCAGGTGGCTGGAAATGGCAATGGCAAGAAGCAGAAGGAAGGAGATGTCAAGATATAGAACAAAGGTGCACGAAAATAAGCAATTAAGCAAAGAGCAAAAACAATCTCAGTGAGGTTTAAAAAGAAAAAAGGTCTTACCCGAGGAACTGAGCTCCAGCTGGACCGACCTCAACAAGTCTGCTGGCCAGGCCTTCTCCTTCCACCATCGGGGGAGGTGACGCCAGTTTGTGCCTCTTCACCAGTCGACAGGTGATCCTGGTGGGCGCTGTACACTTTCTGGGCGGGATGATGATTCGCATGCCGTTGTGACGACTTCCTCTCATGGAGCCGCCCCTGGCATCAACCATGAAGCTGACCAGGAACCTGATAGAGAATAAAAAAGTAGAAATAGAAAACGAGGAGGAGAGACAGAGAGTGATAGGAGAGAGAGAACAAGGGAAGCAGACGGTGCAAAGACAAGAAGTGAAACAAAGTGAAGAGAGAAAGAGATAACCAGAGAGGGCAAGTGAAGGATAAAGAAAAGAAATTGAATAAGAAGAAAAACAGATGTTGGTTTATCAGCAGTACTGATGACGAGAGAGGGGCTTTAGTTGAGGTCCCATGCTGTGATCTTCAAAACACTGACAAAGTGTGAGCAAAAGAGAGAGAGAGAGGTAAACAAAGAAGAAAAAACAAAAATGTAAAGAGGTTTCTGTGTTGGTGATGGCCATGATTTAAAAAGTAAAATAACACCAACTTTGGCAAGTTGATGCCACCGTTTTGGTAAATCCATTTCCAGAAACTGAATGTTTTTGAATGAATACTATCTATATTTAATACAAATCTATACGCTGTCAGAGTAAATGCTTTGCTGTTCTGTGTAGACTACAGGTGAATTAGACAGCCACAACACCAACACAGGAGCCTCCAGTGTGTCTTGTGCTTTACCCACATTAGAAGGTAGTGTACTTCTGTGTATGGCTCATTTAAATCAAACAAGGAACTCATAACTCACACACACACAGACGCACACCATGCAATACTGTAACTGAAATGTGGTGTTAGTTTGTATGTTGTTGTTCAACAAATAGAGCATGAATTGTTCCTTTAAAAAGCCTGGTTAAAGGGGACCCATTATGCTTTTCCTTATTTTGTGTCATACATACACTCTTACTGTCAGCTATGCTCATGTTAAACATGTGCAAGGTTTTGAAATAATGAGATCAGCATGGGAAAGTACTCCCTTGCAGACAAAAGCTTGGACTTTAGACTGCTCTAAACACTGAGTTTCAGTCAGTTTTTTTCTAATCTTGGCTCTGCATGATGTCATAGAGAGAGAGGTGTGGCTGTGACTACAAAAGCCCCACCCACCTGCTGTTCAAATCTTCTGTTTACAAGGGGCAGTCAATCAGAAGAAAGTTGGCTTAAAGGGAGAGGAAAGGACACTAAAACAGTAGATGAGCTGAGGGGAGGCACAAAGAGCAAGTATAAGATAAATAAGGATTATTTTGAACTGTGATTCATGCAAAACTACTTCAGCAGAGTCCAAGAATAAAATTAGTGAGCTGGAAATGGGCATAACAGGTCCACTTCAGGGTTAACTACCAGATTATAAACCCAAATGATGCTTTTTTGACCTGCAGTTTTAACATTTGAAGCTAGAATGACATATCTGTCATTTTAATAATAACTATTTAAAGTGAATCTATTGATTGTCATAGAGTAGCTCTTGCTGCTGGTGAATGCAAAAACACAACACATCTACCTGTGACTAAACCAAACGTCAACAAACATTAATTTCAAAAGTCACATTTGGCTAGATCTGGCAACACAGACTCATTCAGATCAGTTAGAGGCTCGTAAAGATTTTCTCCAAACAAACAAAAAGAATAAACACAAGGATGACAATCCAGACCACTTTATGTCAAGTCTGTAATAACACAGTTCATGGGTGAGAACGGCAAACACAGATGTTATGAAGGGGAAGGTGCAATGTCACCAGAAAATAAAATAAAATAAAAGGTAGTGGTGGTGGTGATAAAAAGAGAGCAACCAATCACAGTCAATCACCTGCTGTCGTACTGCGGGAGCGGAGAGGAAAAACTGCAGGATGGACGACAAAGCAACGCAGGAGTGACAGGTCAACAACAGAGCTTTGTCATTGGAAATACAACTGAGAAGATAATTATCAAGGAACCTCAATTTTAAAGGAAGAGTTTGTACTTTTTGGGAAATATTCTTAATTGCTTTTAAGTGGAGATTCGGATGAGAACATTCTCTTCTTTGTCTGTTAAACATCCAGCAGCCAATTAGGCAAAAGGACTGGACTTTTGTTTTTGTACGGATTTAACAAAGTGATATAACATGTTGATATCAAGCTTTAGAGGTGCCTGTAGGTGGATTTTCCATTGGACAGAGCCAGACTAGCAGTTTCCCTCTTTCCTGTCTTTGCACTAATCTAAAGATAACCAGATGCTGGCAGTAGCTTCTTTTTTTTTTCCAATGTTCTTGTCTAAATTGACCCCTTGAAAGGCAAATTTCATTTTTCCCAAATATGTCAAATAAACTTTTGTTTAAAATTACAGCGTCTACATCTTTAATTACTTAAGTGACAGTTGGAATTTAAATTAACCTAATTTAACAGTTTATTTGTTAGGGACAAAGTAATGTCTGCTGCACTGTGCACATGTACACTGCCTGGCCCAAAAAGTCACCACCTGGATTTCACTAAGCAAACAGGTAAGAGCCTTATTGAATTACTGTAATGATTAATAAGTTTCAGATGGGAACAGGTTATTTAACCCTTATTGATGCAGTAAGTAACTTCTAGTTTCTTAAACAACCACATCGGAAGACATATCACGTTGTCTTGGAAAATATATAACTGTTTCAGGCCTGCATCATCAAGCAAAGAAAACAACTAAGGAGATTACTGAAACCACTAAAACTGCATTAAGGACTGTCCAGCACATTATTAAAACCTGGAAAGATGGTGGTAAACCATCATCTTGAATGTGCATGATTGGAGATCACTTAAACGTTTGGTGAAATCAAATAGTTAAGAAAACAAAATCAACAGCAGAGCTCACGCCTGTGTTTAATAGTGAAAGTAAGAGCATTTCCATGTGTACACTGAAAAGAGAATTCAAGGGATTGGGACTAAACAGCTGTGCAGCCTTAAGAAAACTACGTATCAGTGAGGCTAATCAGAATAAAAGGCTTCAATTTGCTAGGGAGCATAAAGATTGGACTCTGAAGCAATGGAAAAGGTCATGTGGTCTGAATCCAGATTTACCCTGTTCCAGAGTGATGGGAGCAGCATGGTAACAAGAGAGGCAGATGAAGTCCTGCATCCATCATGCCTTGTGCGTGCCATACTGGGGTTGTTTCAGTTGGTCAGGTCTAGGTTTAGCAATGTTATATGCCCAAAAACTGAGGTCAGCTGACTACCTGAATTTACTGAATGACCAGGTGTTTCTATCAATGGATTTTTTCTTCCCTGATGGCATGGGCATATTTCAAGAGGACAATGCCAGGATTCATCTTGCTCAAATTGTGAAAGAGTGGTTCAGGAAGCATGAGACATCATTTTCACACATGGACTGGACACCACAGAGTCTGGACCTTAACCCTACTGAAAATCTTTGGGATGTGCTGGAGAAGACTTTACGCAGTGGCCCAACTTTCCCATCATCAATACAAGATCTTGGTAAGAAATTAATGCAACTCGGAAGGGAAATAAATGTGACATTGCTTAAGCTTATCAAAACAATGCTGCAGGTGGTGTGCCTTTTTTTTGGCCAGGCAGTGTATACAGATAAATAAAATTTCCATCATCAGTCCCTTGATGGGCATCAATGGGCCAAGAAATCATCAACATTGCCTGTTACTGTTCCTGCAAGAGCCAAAGATTTATCAGACCTTCAGCTTAAGGTTAGAAGAGGTCAAATTTTCAGACTTAGTTTTTTGTGACTAAAAGTTTCTAACAGCAGCTTTAAAGATTTTCTGGTTTTAACTGTTTGTTATAACACTTTAATTAAGGAAATGCTAGAAGTGTATTTTATTACTGACAATAAGCTTCACAGATTCAAAAAGACAATCACTCATCAGGGTGAAGAGAAAAACCGCTGCAGGTATGAGCTGTTTTCTCAAAGGGAAAGAAAATAAGAATTGGCAAGAAAAACAGACAGAAAACACATAATAGGTAGGGGGAGACAGCAACAGCCACTTCATCCTTTCCTCTAAAAAGGTATACAACTAGCAAACTGTCTTCCTTTCCCTTCTTCACCTTTTCACTCCATCCTTGTGATTAAGTGAGACAGGAGACTAGATGTTTTTCCCCTTTACTCCCCTTCCCTTTCCTCCTGTCTTTATTCATTCATCTTTTCAAACATGCTTACCCGGAGTGTACTGGTGAGGAGACTAGGTTGACATTATCCAGTGCGTCTGCGGTCCAGCTGTACCTCCTCAGAGAGTCGCTGTCAAAGTCCTTAGCTGCCGCCAAGTGCTGTGGAGATGACAACAGAGTCAGTGCAAAGCACAAGACTGTGTGAGTGAACATTTTGTACAGGCAGAAATGAAAATCTCACCCAAACTATACTTTAAAAAGTCTAATGCCCAATTCTGCTTTTTCACATGAAAGGCTAAAAGTGAACTACAGATATAATAAGGTATTGACGCAGGCATTTTCCACCTAATTTGGGTTTTACCTCCTCCAGAGGAAGGAGGGCATCACTACTTTAGTAGACATTTCTTGCAGATTTATGGGTGAGTCATAAAATTATTTCTACACAAGGAAGATGGCAGCAGATGTCACTCAGAGTGGAAAAAAACAAATCTGGAGATTAGGACATTAGGACACAGGATGTTAAAAACATCTTGATGACATTCAAATAGAAATTTGCAAACAGAGTAAAATGCAAATGAAAAATCACCACATTAAGGACGGTGAAAAAAACAGACATCAGATGGCAGAAAACAGGCCACTAGAATGTTTACAGACAGACAGATGCAGTTACTGTATGACAACTGACATGACACCAGGTCTGCTGTTTCATCTGTCTCAGGATGTTCTTGAAAAATTCAGATGCACTATTTATATTCCAGATGTGCACCAATATGAGAAGAATTCAGTGTTTCCGCAGCATGAACATTTAAAGCCGGTGCTTAAAAGTGAAAACTAAAGCTAACACTTCAGAGTACTTTTAAAAACTCAGGTACCACTTTAATGAGAAAAAAATACTTGAAATATTAAATTAGTCTCCAAATTGATAAGGAAAAAAAAACAGTGCAATGACAACGAGACATAAAGTTTGAGAAAAGGCTTAATTTCATACCATAGCTTATGATAAAAGTTTTGGTATAATCAACAAGAGTGGACACATCAATAAGAAAAACAAAGTAGAATGCTACAGTATGTACAATAAATAAAACATTATAAATACATGCTTTAATACAAGCAGCATAAAGAAACAACTGAACCCAACCGATTGAATAACTGATTTAAAAAGAAAATTTAACAATGCTTAACATAACTAAACGATAACATGTGGATGAATACTCCGACATGCACTGATATGAAGAGTGCATGATGACTGCTACTTCTACCTTATTGTGTTGCTCTACAATGAAAGACTTTTCCTTACGAAGCATCTGGAGCAGCGTGGGAAGAAACACGTGGTTATTCAGCAGCTGGTCCATATATAAATCTTTTCTTTCAAATTACACAATCATGTGTCCCATTGTCACAAACTTGCAGATAAACTCAGATGTAGATGTTTTGCATTTGAGTTTAAAAGTAGCTCAGGGAGTTTTTGACCACTATTAGTGCAAAGGAGAGAAGTTTTTAACTAAGAGTTAACAACTTCTGGGTCTGAATGCTCCTTCAGTTTACAAAAGCAAACAAATATAAAAACAACTACTGAGAGTTTCAATCAGTTCAAATTTTTTAAATGTAATAAAATGATCAGAGTAATTGTGTTACAGTCAAGCATAGCCTTCCAGGCATTGATAAAAATTTTTTAAAGATTTAAGAGGTTGAGCGGCATTAAGTGGGATTTATGCTTCTGTGTTAAATCAGTGCTGTAGGTACTCTTCTGAAACCCTACGGCATAATGTACGCAGTAACCTGACATGCACCACCCTACAACCACATCTCAGCTGGCACATTAAAGGCTT
Source organism: Paratilapia polleni (assembly GCA_015106735.1). Taxonomy (NCBI): domain Eukaryota; kingdom Metazoa; phylum Chordata; class Actinopteri; order Cichliformes; family Cichlidae; genus Paratilapia; species Paratilapia polleni. The sequence continues at coordinate 31,591 of VUQI01039769.1, read as the reverse complement.
GGACCCAGAAACAGTATTATTGGTGGGTTAATACAGCATCACTTAACAAGTGAATTTTGTTTGTTCTCTTACACGTGTAAAGGGAAGTGGCTTGTTTCACATCTTTAAACCACAATTACAGTTAACCAGTTACTAACCACAATGTATCTGTATTTCTTGATCTCAATTTGGAAACTTCTTTAAACTTGGAATATTTTTTTGTAGGTGCTATATTGGCAAGATTTTTTCAAACAATGCTCAGCCCCATCTGCATGCACATTTGGGCTGGTCTTGTGCTGCTTGGAAACGAACCAGGTAGTTCAGTGACCCATGTTTGGTGCCAATTCCACATTTTAAGAAACAGAGGTACACAGTTGCCACTGCTTATGCAAGAAAGACTCAAACAAACCTGTCACTTCACAGGTTTTAGCAAACACAAACTTTATCATATAAACAGTTTTGACTGAGTCTACTCTCTTCATGGCAGACCTGGTTTGGCAAAAGCCACACTGTCCTTGAGCTCATTCTATGAAAAAGTTTTATCTGAACTGCTATTTAACCTTAACTGCTATTTTCTTGCATCTTTAAAGTAAGTGGGGCATCACAGTAATCCTTCTTAGATAGCAGCAGGTAGCACTAATCTCATTTCCTCTTTCAGTAAAATGTAACTGGATTGGTCATCTTTATGTCAGCGGCAACTCAGGTGTAAGAGGATTGGTGTATTGCATAGCTTCTGGCACAGCACCAAGACAGCTTGGCACATGTGGAGACAGAACTGTGTCACTTGTGAAGTTAATGACCAGCAGATTACTGACTGAGAGATAAAGAAACTGAGAGACAAGCCAGCAAGAGACACAAAGCATGTGCACCTTCAAAGGGGACCTGTTATGCTCTTTTCCAATTCCATGTTTTTGGTTTTGGTCTCTAGTAGAGTAGCTCTGCATGATTTGCAGGTCAAAATAATCCTTATTTATCTTATACTGGGCCTTGGAGCAGCCCCTCAGTTCATCCTCTGTCTGAAGGATGCTGTTTTAATTCCCTTCACTCTCTTTCCTCTAACTGGCTGCCTCTTGCAAACAGAACACTTAAACAGCAGGTGGGTGGGGCTTCTGTGTGAGATGACTATATTAGGGATAGTCTGAAACTGAGAGTTTAGAGCAATCTGAAGTCTGAACTTTTGGCTCATTTGGATTACTTGTAAATACACTGACCTCATTATTTGACATTCTGGCCATGTTTATGGTAGATCCACCATTGTAACATTATACGTATGAAAGAAAACAATAAAAAGCACAATAAGTCCACTTTAAACACCCAAAGGTCCAGTCAGTGTACGTACCATTTCCTTAGTGGGCGCCAGCATCTCCTCTATCATCATGCTGTCCCGTGTGAACGAGCTCCGGTTCAGCATGTTGGACCTATCAGAACTGAAGGAACGAAGGCTTGGTGTGGATGCCGTAGTAGATTACGAAGACAACAGTCACAATGATGGAAAGGGGAGGTGAGGAAGAGGAAGAGGAAGAGGAGGAGGAGGAGGAGGTGGTGGTAGGGGGCAGAGGGTAAAGGGGTATGAAAGTGAACAGAAAAAAAACAAAAAACAAACATAAACACATTAAATGCATGCAGCTTCCAGGAACCTGACTGTATGGCACCAGTGATAACAAGAACCACAAGGCAAGAAAGAAGATTAAAGGTAAAGAGAAATGACTGTTGTCTTATTTCTCTGAAGTAACAAAATGTCTAAATAAACTCCAGAAATTCAGATGCAAATGACACTGTACATCAGTGCTGGTTGATTTTTTTTTAAGTAACATTTCATTGATGTACAGTGCAAGAAAAAAAAACAGGTTCTGTCTACACTGTGTATACCTTAAGAGCATTTTTTTTAGGCTCTTCAGTCTTTTACACCATGCTGCACAAAGAAAAATGCACCAAAAGCCTGAATGAAGCAGAGTAGCATATAAAAATAAGGCAGCTTACTGTATGATTGACAACAGACACTGTGCTGGAACAGGGAGTGGGTATTTAGCCATCATAATGACAACTTTGTAGATAATTAGCTCCTTTAATTTTGACTTGTCTGTCGGTATACATTGGTCAGTTTCTGCAAGCTGTAATGTTGTTTGTGATGGCAGTTTTGAGTCAGACTTTTATGAGGCAAATAAAGAGCATTCCTGAGCAATGACATGATGAATGTTTGCCTGCAACATCCCAACAGCAATTACAACAACGCTATTAGATTTACACAAGTAAACTGATGTATACTAATTAGCCAGCAATGGGAGAAAGTGCTCTGTAGTATAATTCTAAATGCTAAAATCACAAGGCTGTGGAAACTGAGAGCAGATGTGTTTGCAACAGATTGCTCTTTTTCATTCAACTATGTAAAGAATAAATATTTATAGTTAGGGTAAGAGTCCCTTTCCAATGATAAAATCATTATTGTCTCCAGAAATCAAAAGTTATATCTTCAAAATAATCATGCCAGAAGAACACAAAAAAATGTCATTCATTCAAGACAGTGGAATAATTTTCAGGGAGACAAATATACATTGCATAAAAATGTATATCAGTGAAACTACAGGAAACTGCATAAACAATGTTCAATGGTCTTAATGAGCATAATGAGCAACCTGCATAATGAGCAACCTATGGACTCTTACCTTCTATAAAAAGCCAAAAATATAACCTCAAAAAATATAACCTTTTGGCTCCAACCTTTAGTTAAAGTCAGCTTTGTGTTGTGCAGCTTTTAAGTACTCTACTTAAGGCAAACAGTCTCCATTTCCGGTTTGCATCACACTTTTTCAAGTTTCACTATTGCTTGAAGAATAGTTGGCAAGTGTTTGCAGACAAGTCAGCGTCTTCCTTGCAAACTAAGGGAGACTGCCGCAATCTGCTAGCAACCAAAGCAATCAAAAGGAGGTTTTTGGTGCAGCACTCTCTTTACGACTGACTTCACATGACAGACAGCAACCTCCAGCAATTGGCTGGGGAATACACATTTTTCCTTTGTGACCGGTGGTTGCCAGGTAGTCCCCAACAGGTCTCTAGGCCTGTGTGACTGTGGTCTTAACAGTGTATTCAAAAGCCTTTCTGGGAATGCTTTCCTTCAAAAAGCCTTGAAGGCAAATTTCCCCATGGCTGGTCTTTTTCCTTGAGTTACCAGCATAGCCAGTACAAAAACTGAACGTAGCCACCATGACATCACCCATTGGTAGTGAAGTCCCAGAGGCCCTCAAGATGAGTTTTTTCACCATTGCCATATTTGTATTTTGAAAGTGGATGTGACAAGTTAGGGGTGGATCTAACTGTGACACTGCATGCACTCTCATTGACTGACAACTTCTAACTGACAAGTCATTCGCCAAAAAACATACCCTGGATAATCCTCTTTTCTGACTCTGATAGTGACCAACATTTACAAAATGAACTCCATGTTTTATTGAATATGACTTGAAACTAGCGACTGAGCCCATAAAGTCATCAGGAAAGAGTTTACTGAGGTCACAGAGAGAGTGAGCCAAGAGTTGTTTTCACAGAGACTTCTATACGAAGGAAATATTTTTGCAACTAGAGGAGTCGCACCCTGCTGCCATAAACAAAAATGCAGATTTAGGGCACTTCTACATTGGCTTCACTTTTCGACCCAGAAGCTACATCCATCTTTTTTTTTTTTTTTTTTTTTACAGTCTTTGGT
>VUQI01039769.1:1825-27892 GCA_015106735.1 Paratilapia polleni | reverse complement strand
CCCCCCCTTTTTTTTTTTTTTTTTTTTTTTACAGTCTATGGTTGCAAAGTTATGACATCACAAAAATGTAATTTGGCAGATCCAGTGATTTTTCTATGGCAACACTGATCATGGAGTTATTTCTCCAAAACCAATATTTCAATTTCACATTGTGTTATTTTTACTGTTAAACTACTTATGCATGTGACATGTGAAATTACATGGTTTTTTTTTATTACAAGTATACTGTGTATCTCTCTCAAAGTACAGTGCAGTCAACTATTTGACCCTAAACCTATGAAGGCAATAGCATCCCTATGGCCTGCAAATATCAGTTCAGGTCCCTGGAAGCTCGATGGAGTACTCCACACAGAAACCCAAATGATGCAAAGCTCCACCTTTGTGGCAAACCCACAAAAACCAAGGCATAACCACAGTCAAACATAAAAGCAAACACCACTACTCTCTATAACCAGCTGAGCACTTTTCAACTGAAAGAAATCAGACAGAGATCACACAGGTGAACCACAGTAAACAACACAGTGCCACGGTGTTAAATAAAATGGTCAAAATCATTATGTTAGTAGTCAAATGTGTTAAAGAAATACAGTAAATATGCATTACATTGAACCACAGAGTCACGATACTCATAGCAACTGGGGTCAGGAGGTTTAAGGGAGTGGGGAAGGGGTGAGATGGGTGGGGTGGGGGAGGTATAGGGAGGCCTCTTCATGCCTTGAGCCTTACCTGACTTTGGGACTAACATTTAGAACGGACATGAGGAGAGAATAAAACATCATGAACAAACAGAGGAGTGGACATAAAGATGCAGAGAGGCGAGAAGCCAGAGCAGAGATGCAGGTTGGTACAATGATGACTGACTGACTGACTGTCTAATTAAGTGCCTGAAACCTTGAGCATGAATATAACAATAAATTCCAAATTTTGAGTCAAAGCAGCTACATCTTAGTGTCTACCTGTGTCAGTTCCAAACATTTATGAAAGAGTTAGAAAGAGGGAGGTGTTAGAGTGTCCTAACTCTGTTTGCATGTCCTTCAGCTTCTGAGGAGAAACGTGTGCCTCGATAGCTGCTAAATGCTCCACTATGCTCATCAGATAGCTATGCTTTGCCTGCCATTTTTTGCTCTGCAGGTATGAAATTGTTGGTTTCATTTGGGTTTCCTCTCCTGCAGCTTTAAAATAGTGAGAGCAAAGACAGTTAGGCCAAACAGTATGGTTGCAGGCCATGAAACCAAATCAGATGGCTAAAAGATGCTAAACTCTTTGTAGAATTGCAGACAGATGATAATTCTCCATTTCATCACATTAAGAAAAACTTTTCATTTGATCCATTCTTAATATAAAAACACAGATTAGTGCAGCTTTAAGAAGACAAATTTAACTTCTATTGAGTGTGCTATTGTGGAACTGAGGGATCTAAATTTGGGTATTACATAAACCTCTGGTATAAAAAATTATCCAGAGATTAATGTGTTTTGTTATTAATATCGTTACCAGGAAAATGTAAAAACCTGGAAAGGCTTTTCTAAATTTTTTTTCACATTTTTTTTTAAATGAACTGCCTCCCAAATTAACTGAACTGGACGTTATTTGAACCCATTACTGCAGGGGAAACCAGTTTGTTAAACTACCTCTAAGCTAGGTTGATCACACACACACACACATCATGTCTCACTCAAACAGTGTGTGTTGATATAACTCAGTGCTCAAGGCCATGCAATCGAACATGTTTCTAATTTCCTGTGGCTCAGTGTCCATGTGTGTCACTCCTCAGATATTCAATAACCCCTCCCTCTTCAGCCAGTTGCACAAGTGTCAATATTTTCATACGAGCATAAAGTTCAGCAGCTGCAGGGAGTGAACTATAACCTTTGTGCGTGTGTGTGTGTGTGTTGTGTGTAGGGATCAGTATAATGGAAAGCCTCAGTGTTATTTTACACCATCTGACAAACAAACAAATGAACTCAAATTTAACTGTTAGAAAACCTGCAGCTCTGTGAGTTTATCCCTTTTCTGTGTGTGGAAACTGCATTTTCAGATCATGCGCTATCACAAGATTTCTTGTGCTGATAAAGGAGTAGTTCATGTGCCTACAGTGTAACCCTGTTCTGTTTACCACTGTATCACATCAAGTAGTAACTGTGTTTGAAAAAGACTCTCGAAATCATCTAAACCTCATTGTCCACTAGTTAAACTGCAATGCATAGGTATAGATGACTGCATGCTAACAATTAAAATAAAATCCATTAACTCTTTGGAAGGAGCAGTGGCCAATTCCTTGTTTTGTACTTTAGAGATTAGAGATTTAGTTTCATGTTGCAAAGCAATATAACCATTTGATCTATGCTATGCCTACATTTTTTCTTTTACTGCTTGGTTGAACAAGTTCCACAGCAAAATTTATCAGCAGATCTTTGTAAAATATGTGGTACGAAAACACTGGTGATGTAATGATTACTCGCAGCCACTTGACTGCTTGCACGGAAGCTCTATTTAAATCAGTAAAGAGTTACCTAAAGGGCAAAGTCAGTCAGAGCAACTGGCAGTTGGTAATCACTTTATTCAAAAGATATTTGCACCTTTAACTAGTCTTTAAATCTTCACTCTTTCGCAAATACTCAGAGGAGGACATGAGATGAAACACTGCAACACTGAATTTTGGTTTCTTTGCCTGTTCTCAGGTCAGATATTCGACTCTATATATAAGACAGGCGTAGCCACCGTGCTGTCACCTATTGGACTGTGGACAACTAAAGCCTCGGGTTGCGCATTATGGCTGTCACCGTGTTGCTCTTTTAAAACCAGACATCAATAGCAAAAGGTGATTCTGACTGAGAAACTCACAACATCACAACATAGCTACACCCTTTATCATCTATTTTACTATAAATGGGACCACAATTTATAAAATAAATACAACGCTGTATTCAGTAAGACTTTAAACTGACAGATGAGACCATAAATTCATCATGAAAGTGTCTAGTGAGGTCATAATTTCAGTCTTTTTGCAAACAGAAGAGTCACCCCCTGCTGGCCTTTAGCATGATGGAAACTTTAAGGCACTTTGATATTTGTTTCACATTTCAAACCCTGAGGCTATCCCTGTCTTTTAAATAAAGTCTATGGGTCAGAGCCATGGATCTATAAAATCTGCTCCCAGAAAAATGTTGACACAACACCTCTAACTGTAAACCTGGTTAGTTTTTTTAAGGCATGGAAGTGTTATAGTTTTGGAGGCCTCTACCCATCTCACGTGTATTCTTCAGAGAATCTCTTTATGGCAGCTGCAATGTGATGTATGTCACATGACTTAACATGAATGGAAACTGCTGTGTGTTAAAGTGTGTGTTACCTCTGTGATCGTGCACCAATGCTGAAGCCCATGTAGCCCTCCTGAGGGAGTGAGTCGTCCCCCAGTTCCCGCAGGTCCTGGGGGGCCAGATATTTGTCTGTGTCCCCCGTCATCGCATCGTCACCTGGTTGGTTTAAAACACACAGGGCAGAAGAAATGAACTTTACAGAAATGGTTATGTGTCCATCTGTCTCTCTTGTCTGCAGCAGGTGAGACCAAAACTTCGAGGAGGAAATCCCTCACTCTCCTCGGTCAATAACTACTTCTCAGGATTCCTTTAGCAAATCAGAACATATATCTGTGCTGCCTACTCAGTCTGCCTTGCTTTTCTCATTCAGACCATAACAAACACACACTAGCTCTTTTAGACAGACAGATCAATGTAGCCTCTGCCCAGAGGCAGTTTTCCAGTTCAGCTTTGGTCCAGCAAACACAAACAAAAGTCCTGCTGTCACTAAAAGCTTTTTGTCTCCCGATGACAAAAAAAAATGTTAACAGTAACCACTGAAACTTGGAAACAACAAATAATTCCACTTTTAGACCACACAAAACTTTTATATCTAAAGGAAAAGTCTTTTTTTTTTTTTTTTTTTACCAGGCTTAACTGACCACAAGATAAAAACACTGTCAGCACCATTTCATCACAGCACACATGTAGTAAAAATGTGGGTAGTGTTGAAACATACATTACATTACAGGTGTCGCAGGAAAAAAGTTAGCAGCATGTTATTCCCCTCAGAGGTACAGTAGTTCCTAGCCCACGGATGAACCTGTGGCTGCAGAGTTAAAAAAGCGAGGGGAGGAGAGCAAGTGCATGCAGGCAGAGAAACGAAGAGAAAGAAAAGGAAGGCATTCCAGCAACCACAAAGCAACGGAGACCCCCCCCTCCTTCTCGTGTCCCCTCACCCCCTGCTGTTACAGCACCCCTCCCCCTAAACTTTCTCTCTCTGTCTTTTGCACACACACATATTCACACACATTTTACAGACCCCATCTGGCGACATTCCAGTCCATTCTCCAAGAACCCTTCTCATTTCAGCTTCAACAACAGCAAAAACCCCCCTCCTCAGCGAGCCAAAAAACTCACCTCCTGCTTTAAAGCACTTCATTCAGCCACAAGTCCAGTTTGGAGGATTTCACCCCGAACTAACTTTTCCACGACTTGTAACCTCCCTTCAGTTCTCTGTTGCTCTCTACTGCACACTGTCTATCTCGCTTTCACAGCCCGGCACTCACACAAACAGATCAGCTTTCTCCCGCCTACCCACCCTGCTCCAGGATTATCCCGTGTGTGTGTGTGTGTGTGTTTGTGTGTGTATGTGTGAGTTTCTGAACAGACACCTAGAGCTCACTGCAGTACAGAAATAGGAAGTGGGTGTGTGACTCAGACTAAATTGTCTAACATCGAAACTCTGCATCTATAGGAGCCCATAGAATAGAATTTATATTTTCTGCTCTCCTCACCTTCCATTTCTCAATCTTGTGACTTTTATTTGTGCACTGGTTTGTTTATATCATGCTGTCTGTCTCTTAAATTTCCAAAACACTCTCTACTCTACTAGTCTGTCTGCTTTTTTCTCTCTAGATTCTCGATCTAAATTTTTTTGGTGTCAGTCACACAAAACTTCATCTTCCTTCCTCTTGAGCTCTGTCATTCAGCTCACTCCTTCAGTTGCTTCACATGTCAAGAAAGTTTGCGTCACTTCTTTCATAAATCGTATGCATATATCCAATAAAGATTTCACAACCAAATGTATCTGTCTGGTCATGTTTGTATTGGAACTTGCAGCCTAGTAGAGTAAAAGCCATTCCAAGTCCAGCAAAATATGGTGATAATAATGCAGAGCTACTCAATTGCATTGGAGGGTAAGTTGAGCTTTGGTGACCAAAAGCAACCTCTGCCAAATTTAGCTTAAAATTCTAACAATGTGACTTCTGCCACAACCCACATCAGAACACAGCATGAAACAATGCAGACTACACCGGCTGGCACCGTGATACCGTGGCCACCCATAGAGGTACATGTGGGCCGCACAGGCATGTATTTATCAGTATGACGAATTGTTGTTGTTGAATTGTTGCCATGCCTCCACTTGCATACGCACTTTTTTTTTTACTATATAGCGCTATGACTCACGGTTTTTATCACGCAGTCTGATAGAGTACAGTCGCAAGTCAACAAAACCTGTACACTGCATATCTGCAGTAGTGGCATTTCTATATTTTCTTTCTATATTTTCTTACATTTTCTATACCATATTTCATTTCATTCATCTTTACTTTTCATACTAGTCTGCTAGCATGCCCCATTGCATTTCCATGAACATATTACCTGTGCATGTGACAAACAGACATTTTATTAGGCCATGCTGCACTCACTCACTCAGACTAAAAAGCTCTCATTATCTTTTCTCATTTTACCTTCATTCTTTTTGTCTTCTTTGTGAAAACCGGGTGCTATATTATCCACAAGGCTAAAAGTCAGTGTTTTGTCAAGAGCCCGACGAATATAGGATTTTTAAGACTGATACCGATACCGATATTTGGTGATTCAAAGCTCAGATATTCCGACAAATTAGCTGATATTTCTTTTTTCTTTCAGACACAAAACATAAACAGATCTCCCTAACATTTGTTATGTGTAGTTATTTATTTACTCGTTTATGCTCTGCGCAACTCTGCTCGGATCAGCTAGTTGTAGTGGTTGTGGTGTTCCAAACACCACAAACACAACAACAGGGAAGTTGCAGAGTGCCCTCTAGTGGACAACCTATGCAACAGCAACACTGGTTGAAGGGTGTTTCTCCCATCTCTTCTTTACTTTTTAAATTTTCATTTATCAGCTATTATAAATGTTGCTGCCAATAGATCGGCAAATAGCTAATATTGGCCCATAATATTGGCCTGCTGATAAATCGGTCGGGCTCTAATTTTAACCATTTATATGCTCATACTGGCTATTGTAACATCAGAGTTGAGGATTTGGCTACATTTGGCTTACATTTGGCTGTATGCACATCCAGATTGATTCAGTAGCTGTGAAAGTGTTGTCACTTGGGGTAATAGGCAGTAAACAGAATTTGACTTTGGAAAATCCAATTTTAAAATGGATTTAGGCCCTTGAGAATCAAGCTAGTTTTCAAGTTTTTCTAATGAATTTTAAAGTCAAGATGCAAGTCTGTTCAGCTCTGAATGCTGACCATTAATGTGCCACAGGATCAAAACACTTTGTGTTTAAAGCTGTGTTAAAAATGCTGAGACGCCCAGATAATTAAATATTTAGGGTTAGTGACTGTACAAGGCCTGCTTGCACTTGGTTTATTAAATTTTCAGTGTTTCTGGATTTTACTGAATCCAAATTTTCAGGGTCTGCCTCACAGTCTCAAACTAATCTATCAGAAGCCTCCATGCCCCCTTTCTTTATGAAAAAAAAAAAGTTTTTCAAACAAGACAAAGTCAGAATATCTGGACTTTTTCCACATTTTGGCACAATTATTACAGAGAGTGCAAAAAACACAGTTCAGGTGCATTTAGTTGTTGGAGCCACACGGAGACCTCTAAAAAAAAAAAACACAAAACACCCTTCACATAGTGCCTTTCACTTTACTCACACTGAAAAGTTGGTAACAAACTAATTTATGGTAAATCTTACTCACCAGTAATGTGATGCAAATGAAAAAAATGAATAGGTTTTTTTTTGGGGGGGGAGGGGGGGGTCATATCTGCAGCATCAGACATCAACAATCTGTTTGCAAGCTTCTCCAAAGTAAGACAGCTGCACACACACTTGTACCTCACTTCAGGTGACGCTTATAAGCTACGGTTTAATAAACGTTTGATCCCTTTACTAAAATTTACTAAAGAGTGTCTGGAGATGTTCTCATAATTACATGTGGTAACCATCTTCTCAAATTATCAAAGGTATTATCAAAAAATGGCTGTAAAGGAAACTGACCTCACGGCTTTTAGTACATGAAAACACGGAAATACTGTGGCTCATTCTGTCACTGTTGTGGGAACGTTTGAGTGAAGCCATGAGGATCGATAATGTAAAAGTGACTCATGTCTGACAGAATGCCGTCACCTTAACAGATGGATAAAGCCAACTATGTTCGACATCCCGTGTCAGAAAGGGGGTTATCTTATTTGCAGCCTATTGATCAGTTCCATTACACAAATGAGCAGGTTGTCCTCTTTAAATGGCAGATTGCTATATTTAGAATGTGAAATGCAAAATTTGAGACAGGAATAAAGGGCCAAGGGTGAAAAAACAGTCACTGGAATCAGTCACTACATCAGTTATTGGAGATAAGTAGAATATCGACATGCTGTAAATATGTTATATCTTTTAAATCCTTTATGTATTTTGTGACTTTCCACCCATGTGGACGACACATTAAGTTTACATGTCTGGAAAATGTCTTTGGAGGGCACAGTTTACAAACTGCACAGGGTGTGTGGGGTGTCCCGATTTAGATCACGGAATGAGTGTGTTACAGGAGATGTTAAACACTGTTCCTCTGCTGGTATGCGAGCTTGAGAGTGTGTATTTGTGTGCCTTGAGTTACACTCGATATATTTTTAGATCAAAAATTAAACACGGACACTCTGCTGAAGCTGTACAACCAAAACAAGCACTGCACAAAATCAGTGTGAAGGCAAAACATGCACATAAATACGCATATTTTTAAAAATGGCAACAAAATCTCACACAGAGTTTAGTTGCATCAGTTCAGCTGTGCCAGTTCACACTGGTTATTAGAGTTAGTTATAGCGAGATCACTTTCTTTTGACTTACAGGAATAGCTGATGCAGATATTTTCAGCATCCATTTCTGTTTCAACACAAGCAGAATCAAATGTTAAAATTTCTACGTTTGGAAACCCAGACAGTATAAAAGATGGACATAGCTTCCAGGTCTGAAATGTTTAAGTGCCTGCAGTTAAACCTGCATTCTTTTTATGGCCAGCAGGGGGCAGTTCTTCTGCTTGCAAAAACAAAGTCTATAGAGATTTCTCAAGTGATGTCATGTGCACATTGCTCGAGAGTTGTTCACCAAATTGGATGTGATACAACCAAATGTCGCAAGGGAAAAATGTGTATTCCCCGACTGGTTGGTGAGGATTTCCTGGAGATTCCTGGCTGTTGCTTGGTGAAATCCATCACAAAAAAGGTGCTGCACCAAAAACCTCCTTGTAATTGCTGTGGTTGCTATCAGATTGCCACGGTCACCTGTAGTTTGCATGGAAGACGCCGACTTGTCTGCATACACTGTAACTACAAGCCGAGAGGTAATAAATGTGCAATGCAAACTGGAAACGAAGAATGTTTGTGAAATTGTGCCTCAGTGCTGCCATTAACACATTTTATAAGGCGCAATTTTTAATTTAAAGTGAAACAGTCTCTGTTTCTGGTTTGTGTTGCACTTTTCACAGTTTCACCACCACTCGGATAGTAGCTGTCGAGTGTTTGCAGACAAGTCAGCCTCTTCCATGCAAACTACGAGTGACCGGGGAAATCTGCTAGCAACCAAATGCAAGGATGCCTTTAACAAATAGTTGGAATAAACATTTTCCCCTTACAACCAGTGGTTGCCAGATGGTCGCGGACCGATCTCTAGGTGTGTGTGACTAGAGTCTTATTCACTTGACCTTACATTGTCACCATGATTGTCACACGTCTGGAAAGGCAGACAAGTTAACGTCACATGTTTAGCAGTCATGTGTCTGTAAAACCTCAATAGGAAAACAGCCTTCAGCTCCCTTAGTCTGTGACCTCAGTAAACACTTTCCTGATGACGTGATGGGCTCAATCACTAGTTTCATATCATATTAAAACATTAAATGACACATGTAGTTTATGTTGTTAATTGTGGTCATTATTAAGAGTCAGAGGATTATCTAGGGTATGCTCACTGGGTAATGACTTGTCAGTTTCAAGTCAGATCCACTCTTTGCTTGTCACATCCTGTTTCAAAACACTACGAAGGCGATGGCAAAAAGCTACACTCAGCTTGAGACTTCACTAACCAATAGGCTGCGTCCATCTTTTATACTGTCTATGTTTGGAACGTTGTAAATATTTCTCAAGTTGTGCATGATCACAACACCGCTTTCATCTTTTTTTATTCCTTAGATCTCTTTTTCACCCTGTTTTCCTTCTATAAATTCAAATTTCTCACAGCTTGGTTCAGCAAAAAGACTCACTGCGAGGTCACCTGAATATCCAGATAGAAAGCTATACCGTATTTACATTTCATTAAATATACTGTAAATGACAGCAGCAGAAGTTTTCTAGTAATGTCATGTCACTGTTAAAGTTCTGTTGAGTGCATTTCTGCAAGCTGCTGATATTTAGCCACTATAAAGCTACAGAGAGCACGAAGCATGTGACAAGCTAAAAATGAAAGCCTACCATTCTTTATCATCAAAGCTTGGGGAAAAAATACCGCAGGGTGTGAGCCAAGAGAAAAACTACTGACCATTAATTCAGTGTGTGTGTCATCGGGAGCTGTTGGTCAAGTTCAGCTCCTTTTGAGCCATACAAGAGTCCAGGAGAAAAGAGACACCAAGTAAACACACACACACACTGCAGCGGCTGTTTCAGCGTGTTTGCTTTGGCCTGAGTGTGTGAAACTACAATGGAAGCGTCACTGACAAGCCCTGGAAGACAAAGGATCAAGTGTATGTGCGTTCTACTCCACAGTGTGAAAAGAAATCTGTTACACACTTCGCAACGTGCCATATCCAGACAGTTGGCATGGCAACCAGCAGAAAGGCACATCCCCTGCATTTTCATGCACAAAAGTACAGGAGGCATCACAAAAGCGCAGTATTGAACATCACAGAGTGTGTTGAAGAGGGAAGGCAGCAGGCGAAAATACTCAAGTACAAAGTGGTGTATCACACATGCATGGTTAGAGAACACTTGGGAAAATAATAAAGAAGAGAAGACTGCCATTTTAAAGCCACCAGCAGTGACATGAACCATTTTTAGTTAACAATTGTACAAATATGAACAATTTGGCTTGGAGTACCTTTACTACAGTATAACGCAATTCCACCACGGTATTTATGAATTTTCAATAAAAATGCCCATATTATGCTTTTCCCTATCTTTTAGTTTACATGTGAAAGGTAGCAGAGCCCATGCCACAGTTAGCGATTCTCGCTCATAGGAAACATTGCTCCTGAGTTATCTGAAACACCCCATTTGTAGTCCAAAATTTCCTTCCGTTGCTTACTTATTACTTATGTACGTCACTATGTAACACAATGATAAATTGAAGGGCTAGCGGCTAGTGTTGCATGCCCTCTAACTATGAATGGGCAGCTGCACCACCATTCCCTACCCAGACACTTGTACAAACTTTAAAATGTTACGATTCACCTAAAGAAATATAGTATGGAAATATAGTAGCCTAAAAGTTGCATTTGGACATTTAACTTATGAGGCAAAATGCTTGTTACACACACAGGCATAGATTAGTGCATCGTGCCACTTTTCTTTTTACATCCTATTGCTGGTATCCATTTTAATTTCCTGCAAGGCTAATTTTTGTTTGAAGTGCATCCCACCACACAGCAGCTTTTAGGCATTTATTGGTCTTTTGCTAGCAGACATACCTGACAAAGAGACACCTTCATGCAAAACAAAATCAGAGTCATGGATTGTTTCAAGTTCCCACACTATGCCGGCTGTGTACATAGTCAACATTGCCTTGTTTTCATCACGCCAACTGACTAATCACTGCAGATTATCCAGGGGCGGGCCCTTAACAACAGAGACAGAAGCTACGACAAATTTCAAATGGTGGAAAAAAGAAAGGTCCTGCAGCATGCAAACCTATTCCTGTAGACCTTCTTAATAACATTATGAATCTGTAGCATAATATGGGCTCCGTTATTTAAATAAAGTACAAGTGAATCATGACGCCACCGTGATAGGCTTAATATGAAGACACAAGAGAAGCAAGAGATCGGAAATGTTAAGAACAAAAGAATGACACATAAGAGAAGAGTTATAAAAGAAGAGGATTTAAAGAACAAAAACAAATGTAGAAAGATAAAAATACCTTCTTCCACATCAGAAAAATAGTCCTCTGTGATCATTTCAGGGACACTGGCTTTATGGACTGTGTGTTTGAATGGAGGAAAGAGAAAAAGAACCAAAAATATATGGAGAAACCATATTCACATCAAAATCACAGGCAAAGAAAGAATTGAAAATGAAAGTGATTATTAAAATTTTTTTTAGCTTGATTTGTTACATTGAAAATAAATTTTCAAATCATGTTCATGATTGTGAGTAAAACATTAAATGATCAAATAAAGAAAAAGTTAATGATGGTAAAACAACAGTGGGTTTTTCATCTCAATTACTCAGCAGCAGCAACAATACAAAATGTTTTGTTGACAATAACAAAGAGGAAAACTGGCAATCAAGAGTACAGCAATGGGATTTTAACATATACCAGCCCCAAAACCAAATGTGACTTGAGCTGATATTTTATAGAATTTGGCCCTCTTCAGAATTTTCTGACTGAGGTCAGGTTGTAAAGGGAAAACTAGCCTTGAAGTCCCATTTAGACATCAACAGCTTTACTATAAAACTGTTAAGTGAAGCCTTACCTTCATCGTCAGACATGTCCAGCACCTCGTTCATGGTCTCTGGGACATTCATTTTGTGCTTCTCGGTCACAGTCTGTTGAACAGAGACATGCTTTTACTGACACTGACTTCATAGACAAGAGCAGTAACTTTACCAAAGTGCACATAAAGCAAATTTTGATCTCAGTAAAATGTCACTATTCATTTTAGCTGCTCCTATTTGTTTTTCCATCACTAAGCTACTGCCAGGGAAACTCAAAACTTCCTGCAGATGTTTGGAAACTAAGGATTTTATTTCATTACGTGTTTCTATTAATGCACTGTTTACTGTGAAAATGTTGCAGTGACTTTGCATTTGTATGTTTGTGTTGTTTTTTTCATGTTATTTTTTAAAATGTAGTACTAGTACCCATATCTGCTTATTTGCCACTTGAGGGCTTTTAATATGAAAAAATGTTGTAGAAAGCCTTTGAGAATAGCTTATTTTTTCTTTTACACGGTAAAGTAGATGTGACATTCCTTAGTGACATGGATGAATTAAGCATCTTGAATTGAAATCTGTGGGAGAAAGTACAACTTAAGTGGGAAAAAAGTTTTTTAAAACATTATTTTGGGGCAAAGTTGGCAAACTTTGTGGGTTTTTTTGTTTAGTTTTTTTAAATCACATTTGATTGGTGATTCCATACAAGCAGTTTCTATGTCTCAGTGATGACTGAAATGAATCCCTGGAGGCATTTCAAGATAGCTGCTGAGTGGCAAAAACTGCTTCTAGAAGCACCAGGTGAGCATGAAAAAGTGTTGAGCTTCATTAGCAAGCAAGCAGCATCAACGCCCAATGAAGATGTAGGTCAGAAAATAGGCAAATGTCTTACTAAGACATCAACAGAAGTTACACTAGCAGGAGAATCTGGTAATAAAATCAGTTTCTTATTCCAAGACCCAACAGTTCAATGTAAATATAGTATTTGGGAGGTCGTCATAAGCACGATACACCATAGTAGAACACACCATATATTTAAACACAAACACACCTGAGTGGTCAGAGTCTCCTCTGTGACCACCTTAAGCGTGTCCACAACAGAGATGTAGCCGAGCCTCCTTGCGATGGACAGGGCGCTGTTTCCATTCTGGACAAATAGTAAAATTCAAGACTAATGGGTTGAAAGTCAAAGTCAAAACTACTTATTTTATTAGCATCAACCTAAGGACTATTTTTTAATCTGCTTTACGTATTATTTCCTAAAATAATGTCTTCTTTTACTAGAATTTAGAGAACACAGCACAGATTAGAAGAGGTAAGAGCTATAAAGCAGATTAAAATACATTTTTTTTAATGAGTGTACTGACATTAGTGAGTTCGTTGGGCGATGCTCCATGGTGTAACAGTAAGTTGATGATGTGTGTGTGTCCCTGCTGTGCAGCCTGATGTAGAGGTGTGTAACCGTTCTGTGGAGGAGGGATAAAAAGAAAACGTTAGAAAATGCTCACACGGCAAACTACATATACCAACAGAAACAGACAACCAGTGATGTACAGTGAATGCATACTGCATGAAAATATGGAGTTGCTCAAGTCTCGAGACCAAACAGTTACCTTTGTCTTAGCGTTGACTTTCGCCTGATTTTTCAGCAGGAAGTTGACCATCTTCACATTGCCATAGTGACAGGCCACATGAAGCGGAGTATACCCGAGCTGATGACACAGAAATGTAACTTCTGTCAGCACCACTGTGGTTACAATAAGACATGTCATGTGCATAAATGGAAGTCAAAAGGCAGGGTGAGCAGGAAGAAGACCCCCTATATGACAACAGACGTGACACTGACTAAGTCAGAAATATCATTAATAGCATGAAATGGAAAACTTGGGGTAGAAGTGGGTTAGAAAGGGGCTTGCAGAGGTAGCAGCAGATGAGCCATCAGCTTATGTGTGGCCTATCTCAATTAACACTCTTCTCAAGTCCCTTTATAAAACAATAAGACAATATGATAAACAGGAGAGGATAACTGACTGCTGTAAAACCTATAAGGATTTTTGCCCTGTGACTAATTCATATTAATCTGAGCAAGGGATCGACATAATGTCATAGTGAAACAGGTCTGTCCCAGTACTTAAACTTGCAGTTCTGAGCACTGAAGTGTGCATCCAAATGAGGCAAACATTAGACAAATAACAACACACACACACTTAACCTGCACTCCTTATTTCACTATGTGCATCTAAATGTAGTGCATTATAGGAAAAATACAAGAGAAGCAGAAGCATTATGAGCAGAAATTAAGCTGGGAGTAAACTGTCCAAATTTAAGCAGTCGCATGTGAAAGATATCCAATATCAAATGGCCCAAAATGGTGGTCCTACATCGCTGTGAGCAGTTCAAAGTTGGCGCTGTAACGCTGTGTCATAATGTCTGAAATTCAGGTTGACCATCTCATAAAGTACAACCTACATCTACAAAACAAAGCCAAATGGAATTGATAGAGGAAAAATATGCAAAATGAAATACTTGGGTTCCTACAAAGAAGAAAGTCTAGTTGATTTGTGGCAGCAGATGCTTTGTTTGTATGATGTGTCCTCCAGCTGTTGCCATGTCCAAGCCAAGGTGGTCATGGCATGGAAACAAATAGAGTTATTGCAGCTGTGCATACCACAGCCCACATTTATCAATCATATGTCTATAAAACAAATGTTAGACAGTGTGGACTGTAAATAACTTAAAAAATTGCTGAAATCACACAGTGTTTACATGTCTTTAAGGACAGCTATAAAAGAATGATGGACAGTTTATTTTTCATTCTTGTTCTTGTGTTCTTTATTTTTGTTCTTATGTGAGTTCTGTAACAGATTTAAGGTTGGACGTGTTGGATTCAGCATGAGTATTCAGTAGTCATTCATGTCCAAATACTACAAAGTTCTGGCAGAATGTTCACAGATGGTCATCATATGATATTTGCTCTTCGTGACGGCACTAGCAAGATAAACATTATAACCTTTTAAATTTTGAGACATGTGTTCAGTCCTCAAATACTATATGCTGGATCCTATTTAAACTAGAAATGTGTCACTTATGTAGGCACTTGCCTACTCAAAATACAAAAAGTGAGAATACTGGGACAGACCGAAGCTCAAACCCCAAATGATTTTTAATTTACAGTGGTGCAGCCGCAAGAGAAGCAACTCTGCTCTGCAAATGACTTCATGACTTTACCCCTTAATCATCAAAAGGCTATCATTACCTTGGTCTCTGGATCTATGATGGCTCCCTGGTTGACCAAGACCTCAGCAACGTTGACTTTATCCTCCTGGGCAGCCAGGTGGAGTGGAGTCAGACCAGACTGAAGATACAGAGACAGAGAAATATAGTTAAATACACAAAAATGACAGAAGGACAGAAAAGTGCTAAATACAGTACAGTTTAACTGAGCAGACTTGAAATGTAACTGTTTAAAGGAAAATGACAGGTTTAAAAACCTGAAGAAAACTGAATGTCAAAAGAAATAACTGTCAAAATAACAGTCTTGGATAAACACACATTATTTCTGTGTGCAAAATGAAGGCCATGGCTGTTAGACACATGTTGATAGTACACACACAAATACACTGCAAATATTAATCCCATGTCAGCCTGTGAGATCCACACACTAATAAAGAGAAAACCATCAGCAGCACACGTGGAAGTTGCACCTTATTGCCCATGTTAATAGGAGCGTCTCGAGCCAGCAGCAGCGTCACAATGTCCACGTTTCCTTCCTGCGCTGCCAGGTGTAGGGGAGTGATTCCCTGCCGTGTTACAGTGTTGGTGGAGGCGCTGTATTCCAGTAAGGTGGTCGCTATCTCCATCTGATTCTTCTTAGCTGCAATGTGGAGTGGAGTGTAACCATTCTGAAAAGCAGAGAACAAGAGAATTTACTTTTTTTCTTACACCAACATCCATTTGCATGCAGCTAATTCAAATCTAAACTTGTAGATAAAGATGAAAAATGGCTTCTCAACAAATACATTTCAATCAGTCATGGGTACTGGTTGTCGTGACGAATTGAATTATAACTCTGTAACCCTAACCCCAGTTCAATGTAATGTTGCACAGGATTAATGTAGCACTATTCACCCTCTATAATGCTAATTGCTAACTGTATGACTAAGACAAACAGCAGGGCTGCATGTGCATCTCTGATCACAGGAGGAGAGAGGAGGGAGACAGAAAAAGACACTGGGGACTTTATTTATTTCCCTCTTCCAGCATGAAGAGAAAGTAAAATGTATATATACCAGAGAAAAGGTAATGAATTGCACTGAGCCTTGTTTATATACAGTGATGAAGTTTATTGAAACAGTAGGTCAGTAATAAAAACTAGCTAACTTAGGTTGTAGCTTTTATCTGAAGACAATAAAAATCCCCTGTGCATGGGCCCATGGATGGAGACGGACTGATGGAGATGCTGTACCCCTCTAAACATCTATCTAGAAGTGAAGAGCAGTATTTTAAAACTTAATTTATGCCCAGAACCTGAAGATATTTGCTTGAAAGCATTAGCTAAAATTCATTCCTTCAATATTCTGTGAGGAAGCATTGGAACCTTGTTGACTTCAGCAGGAGCTCTTCCTAAATAGATACTGTTAGAGTGGAAGGGGCATCTAATCAGCATGTGGAGTACAGTGTAATTGCATGTAATTAGTTGAATGAATCTAGGTCAGCCTCCACTCACCCTGAGCCCAAGTGGGGCGTTTTGGTGCATCAAGGAACATTCAATTTAACCTCCCTTGACGGTTTGACTCACTCTTACCTTTGCAGCAGCATGCGGTGAGGCTCCCTGGTTGAGCAAGAGTAGCGCCACCTTCTGATTATCATAGTGTGCTGCCACATGCAGTGGAGTTAGCCCACTCTGAACACACATACACAACAATTGTTAGATGGTGATGTATTGAACATGTAATGGAGTGCAGCAAGAGCAGAGGTGACGTAGTAAGTACTGTGAAAGCTACAATCATGTTGACAGCTGAGGTGATATTGTGCACTGCACAATGTGTGACTTTAATATAATTCTCTCTCAGGTGCACAAACATATGTTACCTTCCCGGCAGCATCCGGCTGAGCGTTCTTCTGCAGCAGCAAGTTGGCGACCTCGATTTTCCCATATTTTGCTGCAACATGCAAAGGAGTGAAGCCCTTCTGGGGAAACACAAAAGAATATTACACCCAATTTAATACGGTTAATTCTTCTCCCATGACTCATTTTCTGCACATGGCAGCTCCACAGAACCATATGTGTTTAATCATAAAATAAGTGAGCAATTTTCAGGATTATGTCATGACAACACAGAGAACTGTCTTCTTGGTGCTTAAACTCAAATCAATTCAGGGTGGGGAAAATTATTGTGTGTTGTTTCAGATTCTTTAGCTATGAGGGAACATGTTCAAGATCCATGATCCCTATTCAGAACCGGGTCTGTGTATGTTTGCATGTGTGTGTCTTTGCAAAGACTGAGGAAACTAATAGGAATGGTACTTCTACGGAGATGATGGAACTCATACCTCAGTAGCTGAATATAGATAACTCGAGTATTGCAACTTGATTATATCAAACCCAACTGAGCTGTTGAGACATATTTGTGCTTCATGTGTCTTTTACATCGAGTACAGGGTTTCTGCAGATCTTACCAAGTTAAGACTTTGAAGACCACGGCGTATATGAAGACAAAAGAGTAGGTGTAACGTGGCCTAGAATTATTGATTATTCTAGCACATTTCCCAGCAGCACATCACAATGATTTATAATGACATAATTACTGTAATTGATTTAAATTATGCACAGTAACTTATTTGAATTAATATGACATAAAATAGATAAATTAACCCATTTAAAATGTTTATTTAATTCAGTTTAGTTCAACCTTGTTCTAAAATAAACCCATTATTATGAGACAATCAGATTGGACAGAAACTCTGCAAACTCAGCCTGAATAGCTGCCTGCACATTCAAACAGGCCTGCAGTTTTTATATATAGGTGTATGACCTGTCCCGACAGCTTGCAAACACTTACAAAACCATATTATAAATTACATTAAAGACTTTTAACAGCTATCTCAGCTGATATTGGGACTATCCCACCCGTAGAAATTTCAACTGGGATAGGCTTAAGCCTCCTCAAGACCATGAACTGGACAAGGAGTAAAAAAACAAAGGATGGATGAACTTCTAAATACCTTCCTTCCATTTACACTAGACAAGCCAACAGAATTTGATGTTTTTTAAAAAAAATCTTATATTTTTAGTTTTATGATTTCATCACAGTCTACAAAACTGTTCTGAATTCAGTGGACTTGGATTGAATAGATTCAATACAAAGTGAACAACTGAAGCCTGCTGCTAAATGTTCTAATCTATCCGGAAATGGCTAAAAATTACCTGGAACATGATATATATAGGTCTTGGAGACTTTCTTTAAAGTGTTAAAAATTTGCGGCTCTAAAATACTCTGCTGAAATGTAAATTGATGCGTTGAAATGAGTAACTGACACGCAAAACTGAGGCAAACGTGTACAAAAAGCTCCTCCAGCAACAGTGTTTTCAGACTCTGCACTCTTACTTTGTCCAAACATTATTATGACACATCTTTTCCACTGGCAGACTGTCAACTGTAACTGGTATTCCCCAGCCATGTAACTTCGGTAAGTCCAAATGTTATAACATCACTGCAGCGTTCATACATTAACATTTTCCAAACTTGTTCTGCTTGAGGCAGAATATTAGGCCGCCAGCAGCAAGGATGCAAATCTATCTTATCTGCAACTATATATAACCTCCTCAGTGTCTTCAATAATCAGGTTTAATTATGATTTTTGGACCAGTTTATGAGTGTCAATGTATCCATCGGTATGTGTGTTAGCAACAGTAATGATCCACTGGCTTGCCTGCACAATATGTTTGTGTGTATCTGAGTGTTAGAATAATGAATATCGGCTAACAAGCATTGCTTGTGTAAGTTTGATATTTACCTTAGTAGTAATGCCCAGACTAGCTCCGTGGTCCAGGAGAGCTGCAGCTATATCTCGGTGTCCCTCCCTGGCGGCTAGATGTAAGGGCGTGTATCCAGAGTTGGTCGTGGCATCGGGGCATGCTCCGTTTACCAGCAGCTGCTGCACAATATCTTGCTTACCAAGACGGCTTGAGATGTGCATGGGAGTCTGGTCATCCTGACAGAAAAATCAAGCAAAAACATGATTTAAAAAAAAAAAAAAGCAAACCAAGCATCGACATATCTCATCTCATAGGTTAATATGATGAACCTCTTCGTAAATAGCTGCTTATTTATACCTCAAGCAGTCATGGAGCAACAAAATCACTCATTTGGAGTCATGTTTCTGGACACAATGCAGCCCTTTTAACAAATGTTTTTGGTATCTACAAACTCCTGAGGGAAGTCTCCGACTCTGTCTGCTCAATGCACCAACTGTCTTTTTGTTGTTTGTTGCTGAGATCATAGTGGACAGTGGGTTTTTGGAGCTTTTTTTTGGAACTGCCCACTGCATCCAAAAACTACATTATGACAGCAGTGACAGTCCCCCATAAAGACGAGTTTTGACACCTCCATATATATCAATATAGACGTGGTTTGATGATGATTAGAATAGGTTCTGGGTTTTTCCAAGGGTAGCTCTAGTAAGCTGTATAAAGGATACTCCTAGTAGGCGTCCAAGGGGGAAAGAGTTAAACAGCAAGACAATGAGCCGAAAAAGGAGACACAGATTAATCTGATAATTCTTCAGTGACCCCTTTTATATTGTCACATTGTTTATACATTGCCACTTAAAAATGAACAGACTGAAATCTGAATGAGTTTCTGTGCTCTACATAACATTTCTTCTCCCCTAATGCCATCCATTTACACTAGACAAGCAAATCTGACTCAGACATTTCTTTGATATAATAGGTGGGACTGTTTTAGAAGTGTATTGGTCTAGAAGAATACCTTATGTATAATAGTGGAGCCCAACCGATACAGATTTTTATCAAGTAAAATGTTCTGGCACATATATTGGAATATATTCTTTCTCTTTCTTTCTTCTTGCTAGTCTGCGTCTCCCCACCTGTCAGCTCTGGCATTGTCACACAATGCATATATTAATGTGAATACCCCCATCTCCTCAGGTGTAATGCGTACTCTGCTACATGTATGGAAGTGCTGTAAACAAAGAGTCTGGAGCTGCTCTAGTGAACAAACTTTGTTTGAAAACAATTTCTAAATAACATTAACTGCCTTTTTCTGCATTAATTACCTATAAATCAATAAATATTATTAGCTCATCCTGGACAACATGCAACATGTAACTGTGACAGGCTCATATCAGTGGATAATATTAGCCAAAGAATATATCAGTTAGGCTCTGGTGAACAGAATTCATTCCATCATTATAATGTGACAGTTCCTCAAATGTTTGTTTTTCCTTACAAAATGAACATAGTGGATCTACACTTTAATAAAGGGTTAAAATGGGATTTGGCAGGTACAGGGAAGCCTAATATCTTTTATAGCAGTGCAGAGCAGGGGAATGAATAACTTAGACATAAGTCACATTATTTGCACTAGCTTTTATGAGATTTTACTTTGTGGACAGACTGTGATCAGCTGACCTGTGTTGCTGCTGTGGCTCTGAGGTTTTCTGCTCTTTCTGGATTTACTCAACTGCATTCTACTATATAAGCAGATGTGACATGCACTAATAAAGCTGCTTTCACCCCCTGGCCAGTAAGAAGCTAGTTTACATTCAAACTGATGACTTCTACTTTTGACCTAACTTAACAGTGACCAAAGATACCACAGCCTCCTCTGCACCAGTCCAACATAATTCATTACTGTAAACTGTCCCACAATGCTGCAAACCACCCAGTTTAACTGGCACTGTTACAATTCAATATTCTCACAATAAACAACCAGATAACCTTAGCAATACATCATGCATCATGCAGATCCAGTATCTGATTATCTGGTAATATTTGTTGAGTCAAGCTGCATTGGAAACTTGCCATACCAAAAAAAGTAACTGTTTAGGGACATTCCCCTTCTGCAGCACTCACTAGCTGGCTAGATGCTGAAAACAAGCTGGCTACCACAATTGCAACTTTACTGATACCTGCATTCAATCAACACGCGACAGGGAAGAGAAAGAAAAAAGGATGTCTGAAGTGAGTGCAGGCAAACCATGAGACAACATTACTTTTTGATTTGTTGAGTGAACACATGAAAATTGACTCACTTGATGTTATTATGTATTAAACTGCCATCAGTTTTAATTGCTTATTAACTGCAGGTGCCAGAATAATATTCTGGCATGTTCAGGCCCAGTTTAACCACTGCCTCTAATTTCTCAGTAATTAAACCAGAACAAAGACACAACTGCATAAACGTGCAAACACACACCTTCACTCACATTCGGTGACTATGTGTCTAAAAACATTCACAGACACATATGTATACACACACAGATAATAATTATTGTGGCTGACAGTGATAGCCTACCTTGGCCTTGGCATCGACTCGTGCTCCGTTCTGAATCAGATATTGGACCACGTTTGACTGTCCCGCCCTCGCTGCCATGTGGAGCGCTGTCTCCCCCCTCTGAAACACGCACAAAGAGGGATGGATAGTTATTCCAAAGTTTTGAATGTTTCTCTTTCTCTTTCTTTGAAAACACCCTCATCCAAAATTCTTGTAGAAAGCTCCTTTCTGTTAAGACGTACACTGAGAAGGAGTGGCTGAAAAAGAGAACGCGACAGAGAGACCCCCTCGCTCTCCACACCCAACTCACCATAATGACGTCCCATAATGCTCTGTTACTACGGTAACCTGGCCACAGACACGACGTGGGCGACCAAACACTCGGGGTTGAAGAGTTGACTGTGCACTACTCTTTCCCCTCTTTCTTTCCTCTCTTGCCCGTCTCTCTTTGGCTCAGCTTGCTCTTTCTCTCTTTTTCTCCTTTCATGTGATTCCAGAGTTAATATGGTCAGTAGTAAAGTTTGTAGCCCCTATTTGGAGGGAAATCTGGCCCATCAACACTCCAGAGATCCTTTCTGTATGGACAAATGGCAGTAAAAACCTCCTCTCCACCTACAGAGGGTTTCTCTGCTGTCTGCACCAATTACGATTTAGATTTTGTGGATGAATTACTCTAAAGAGCCGTTAACGTTAATTCACTTTTGTGTGTTTCTATTTCTCTATGTCTTTCTGTGCACTGAAATGTTTTAGCAGTTTCAACTGTACTCAAGGGTTTCATAGGTACCAAGAGAACAATGTAAAAATACCCCTAAATAAATTCATTAAAGTTATTCATCTTAAGTTAAGCTGGTTTTCTGGCCATGTGAAAGACAGCAACGACTTGCAAACACATCACAGCAAACAGCTGCTTATTTACACATCCAGCAGTTATACAGCAACATGATTACTCCTTCAAATTTGTGTTTCTGGCCATTTTTAATACATAAACTCAAGCATGTCAAGCGAATCAGCTCAGGACATAGTTGTAAGTTGTGCTTTTTCACATGTAGCTCAAAGTAGAAAGTCCTCCTAAGGTCCATTCTCAGAAGTGGAAATACTCTGTAAATACTAGTTTACGCGAGGGTGTTGACTGAGTAGGGTGTGCAGGAGGCAGTCACAGGACGACTACTCAGTAGCTGAGGTTATTCTCGCAACATGATCTTCGACTAGGGAGATAGAATAAAGTTTGTTTAATGTCCGATCTGACTGATTCTGACATTTGTGCTCTCACCTCTGTTTGGGTAATGTGTAGAAACATTTAAGCATTCGGTGTCTGTGTAAAAAAGGTTAATTTACTTTCTTGTAGCTCCATTTTAAGTCTCTATCAACGGCTGAACCAATTATAAGTCTGGCAGCCAGTCACTACCTGTGTATGTCTAATGTTCAGTGCTAAAGGGTAAGTGTGGTGTGTATCTGGTTTTAAGCATTTTCCCCTGAAACAGTTCTAGACAATATTACAGCAGTGAGCATGCACCAACTAGTAAAAATGTACCTCATTGTTCAGTTGAGCAACTTAAGTATTTATTCAATTTGAATAAATAGACAAAAGTATCATCTGCAAAAGTTATATCATATCATATATTATTTTTTGATATAATTAGATTGTTAATACTAATAGACCAGTGCAGTTTGAAGATTATTTCATTTTATGGCTCAGTCACAACACAGTAAAAATAGGACAACTACCTCTTTGACTAGGAAAAATTGGTGCTTGCACTGAATTTTTCTTCACATTTGGCAACCGATTGCAACGTGTTTCTCCTTCCCCTTCTGTTTCTCGTTCCCAATCACCCCTCAGTGTATAAATAGTCCTGTCTCCACGTTTCTCCTTGTCAGATTGTCTGTTTTACACTCCCTAGGCTCCTTGTACCTGTATGGATTTGGTTCTGTTTTTGCTTTCTGGACTTTGTTAATGTTTCAGGTTTATCATCAGCCTTAATAAAACGTCTCGCCCTTTGTTACTCAGTCTACTTGTGTCCTGCAACTGTGACAAATCTGTGAAGAATAAATATATTTTTTATAACTGTTATTGTTAGATAGACACCTGAATCATGAAATGCAGCTCAACTGTCAGAGATTTCACAGGCTAAAAATGTTGGTTTAAGCTTTACTGATTTTATAAGCTAATCACATGTTGTTAAAAAACATGCACAGAATTAAATGTAATGAAGTAAAAGATTAAAATTTCCATCTGTTATATAGTAAAGAAGAAATATAAAAATATTAAGTAGAATAAAAATGTAATACTCCCGTAAATTACAAGTGCCTGAAAGCATAAACTGTACTTTGCTTCTTCCCACCACTGCACATTAAAGAGAAAAAAATGTCCTCTCATGCTCCCTCTCTTATTACATGATGATGATGATGATGATGAACTTCCTGAACTCACCACATTGCTCGTGTTGGGTGAAGCCCCATGGCTGATTAGCTGGTGGACGATGTTTTCATGTCCCATAAATGCTGCGACATGGATCGGCGTCAGACCGGACTGGAGACAGAGAAACAAAGAAGAGAGAAGAAGACAAAAGTAAATGAATCAAAGAAACACTGAAACAGCATGACATGCAAGAAACATTTTTTAGGTTATTAAATGCTAAGGTGTACAAATAATACTGTCCATTAAAACTGTTAAGAAAGTTCTGTCAGTCTGTTAATCATCAACAGAACGCCAACTTTTAGACATGTTTAATGGAATAAAAAGTAGAATATTTCCTCTGAAATGTATAATATAACGTATCTGAAACAATTGTACATGACTTTGTCCAGTACAACAACTAAATACACAAAAGTAAACAATGCCTTAGTGCTGACACACACTCACCTCTGTGACTGCCTGTATAGACGCTCCATGCTTCAGAAGTAACTCCATCACCTTGAGTCTGTTTTTCTTACAGGCAATGTGCAGGGGAGTGAAACCATTCTAAGAAACAGGACAACAAATAAATAAAAGTATAAAAATAGCCCAAACAGTCTTTGTGTGTGGCTTTGTAGGACTTGCAGACAAATCTGGAACACCGAGTGGAAACTACAGCACAAAGAGGGACTGTTTTTCTTTTATCCCCCTCTCTTTCTCTCCCTCTCCCTCTTAAAAGTCTCTGCTTCCAAACCAGATGAGCATGTGTGGAAATAATTGAGTGGACTATAAGCTATTAAAAAAAATAAAAACTCTTCTACACTGAAATAGATACTTTTCTTTACAACTCACTTTTCTCTCGCCAACTTGTACACTCTCCCTCCCTCTCCCTCCCCTTCTTTACTCTCCTGACTTTGAGGTTTCAGGCTCAATCCTATGACTTCATTTTCCTCTCCATGTCCTTTTTTTTCCTTCTTATTCTCTCCAGTTATAAAGTCCCAGTGCTCTAACCACACCCAGACTGCTCCCATTATAGAACAGACACGCTTGTCTTATGCCAAGATATTGGCCAGGGTACTAAAGTTTATTTTATTCCATTTGTTTTCTTCATGTTCTGTCTCTCTCAAATGCTGTATCTTGTCCTCTCCATTAAAATCTATTCTTGTTTATGAACAAAACAATTAAGGGTTAATGACAAAAGTAGTAAAGCATTACAACTTGAAAGAATAAAGAACATTTTTCGTTAGTTGGGAAATGAAATGGCTGAAATGTCAGAACCCTGAGCAGCACAGCAGGTGCTCTAATACTTCAGTTTTGCACACATCACGTTCCCATTAAGATGCATCAATCTAGTAGCACTTCTGTATCGCTTACGTTTAAATGAAGCAGCAGCCTCTGGGGTTACAATGTAAGCCAACGTGGATATGCTAAAAACTGCAGTTCCTCAAATTACCACTTGAGGCTCTCTTCAAAATTGAGCCAATCCCCATAGACCCTCAAGTTAAAATGCCAAAGTTTAACACAGAAACAAACAAGTTTACAGTCTAGTACAATCTAGTTTTGGGCTCTATATATCATCACAACTATATAGTTTTTTGGTTTTTTTTATTAACACCCACCTATTTAATTTGTTTTAAGGCTTTAAGGTATGTGTATTTTGGGGTGTGGCCGTTTTGAGTGACACATGGGAGCCGACACAGGCAGATGTCGCTATCTGTTAGACGCAACCTCAGCTGGACCTGTCAACTGAGTTTGTGGTGTATTTTGGATCCCATCCAAGAGGTTTGGACTCCAGCTTTGGTGAGTGCAAATTTAGTGCTATTTGTTGATATGCAGCACTATTTAGCAAGTATCTGTATCTGTGCACCAATAGAAAGCAAAACTGTACTTGATTACCAAGTTAGCACATTGCTAAGTAAGTTAGCTAGTGTTAGCTGATAAGTTAGCACTTCACCTTCAATCCAAATATCTAAGCTCAAGGCTTCAAAATGGGACTGCATGGGGTCAAGGGGGACCCCAATTAGTGGTCTTTTATATACAGTCTATGACTTGAAATTAATATCATCACCTCAATTTAAATAAAATACAGAGATCTGTAAATTTGTTGTTTAATTTTTATTGCTAATTTAAAAGTACTCAAATCTGTGAATGATTCTCTTTTCATGCCAGATCACCATTAGAGTTTTTAGCTTTTTTTAAAACTTGCAGTGTGTGAC
>VUQI01039765.1:0-17861 GCA_015106735.1 Paratilapia polleni | reverse complement strand
CATTAAAAACCCTCGCCCCCCCCCCCCCCCCCCCCCCCCAAAAAAAATTCAACAAACACCACAAAATATTCAATATAGCAAAGGTGTGGTGTGTATGTAAGGTATTGGAATATGATGAGGAACATGGTGGTATGTAGGGTGAGGTGAGTGCTGCAACAGTGGGATGAGGCTGGAAGGATGGTTCACCTAGTGTTTGATATGTAAACCTCTGCCTTGGCCTCCTCTCTCTAGTCGACCTTCTAATATCACTGGATGAGAGTAGTGGAGGAGGGTGTGAAGACCTTTCTTCTTCACTTGGAACTAAAAGTTCACCATTGGCACTGTCTGGAGGGATTGGATCATGTAATGAAAGTACCTCTGAAAGGTTGTCTCCCAGACTGACTTGATCCTGATTGACTGGCCAGCCAGCATGACTCTCTCCCCTTACAGGTACTTGTACATGACTGCTTGTTTTTCCAGGGACTGGATTTGTCTGAACTGAGGTAGGTACATTATGGTAAGTATTCCCCCTAATGGAGTCTCTTTCTTTTGCAGGAACCCTTTACCAAAATGTCCCATGACTCACCTCAGAGTCTGAGTCACTTGTTTCACTCTGTTATCTTCTCATGTCTCTGTCACCTGTCTGAGTGTTTGGTTTTGTTCATCTCTTTGGTGCAGGTCCAGGGATGTGTGGTGGAGTCTCAACTGGTAAGTCATTCACAAGTACTAATAAGTTACAGTGGAGCACTCTAGTCTTCTGTTTGTCTCCCGCCTCTCGATACACTACATACACAGGGTTGTCAGCTACCTGTTCTTTGACTACATCGATGCTCTTTTCCCAATATGACTTGAGTATCCCGGGGCCCCCTCTTTCGCTGAAATTTCTAACGAGGACCCTGTCCCCAGCATGCAAGACTACACCCCTGATTTTCTTGTCATAATAGGATTTGCCTCACACACTGGACAGTCTACTGTTCTCACTAGCTACCTTGTACGCTTCAGTCATCTTCTCTGCCCACTTCGCTGCATAGCTTTTGTGAGACACAGTTTTCTTCTCCCCAGTCAGGCCAAACAACAAGTCTATAGGGAGACGGGGGTGATGCCCAAACAACAGAAAATAGGGAGAGTACCCTGTCAACTCATGCCGCGTACAATTATAAGCGTGCACTGTTTGTTGGAGGTGATCTTTCCAGTGTTCCTTTTCTTTGTCACAGAGTGTCCTAAGCATCTGTAAGAGGGTTCAAATAAACCTCTCAGCAGGATTACATTGGGGGTGATACGGTGTGGTCCTTGAGTGTCCAATTCCAGCTTTCTCTCTTAGAGCAACTCGTTTTCAAACTCACGACCCTGGTCGTGATGCAGTCTGCCAAGATGTCCAAAATGCTGGATGAAGTCACCGAAGATGCACTCAGCTGCTGTCTTTCCTGACTTATTTTTGGTTGGGTATTCTTGAGCAAACCTTGTGAAATGATCCACTACGACCAGGATATATTCATATCCACCTCGGGTGAGCTCTAGGTGAAGGTAATCTATGCATACAAGATCCATAGGTGAGTTTGAAATGATTGTACTCATCATGGCATGGACATGTCCAGCTGGTTTTTTTAGTTTTATGCAGGGACATTTCTTTGTGACATATTCCTCAATTTCCTGCTTCATAAACGGCCAGTAAAACCTCTCCCTAGCTAGGGACAGTACTCGTTCTGTGCCAATGTGTCCCATGTCATCATGGAGGTATTTCAATACTATGGCCTTGTATCCAGCCGGGAAGACAAGTTGCTGTCTTTCACCGGTCCGTTGGTACAAAAGTTCATTGTCAAGGTATAGTTTGCTCCATTCATGAAGAAGTCTCCTTGCTACTCTACTCACTGTTTGTCGTATCTCATTCGTCAGTACAGCATTTCTCTCTTTTAGCTGGATGACTTCTCCCACTGCAGGATCTTCCCTTTGAGCCTTGGCCAACTCCAACTCACTGCTGCCTTAGTGCCACTCCATGTGGTTTGCACCACTTCATGAGACAGCTCCTCAGTGCACTCTGTCATATACTTGTCAATGTCAAGGGGCATGCTAGATAATGTGCCAGCATCTGTGTTTGCTTTTCCTGGTCTGTATTTTATCTCAAACCGGAAATCTGACAACTCCCCAACCCAGCGATGCCCCACAGCATTGAGCTTAGCAGTACTCATTACATAACTGAGTGGGTTATTGTCAGTGTAAATGGTGAAGTATGGGGCATAATACAAATAATAGTGTTGATAAGATCTTGTATTCGGGGCAGTGGGTGCCTATCAGGGACGGTTTTTTGGTTCAGTAAACGATAGTTGATGCAAAGGCGTACAGTACCATCCTGTTTGCGGACACATACAACAGGGTCGGCATAAGGAGACCTTGATTTGATGATCCAGCCTTTTGCCAAAAGGTCTTGAATGTACTCCTTTACTTCATTAAATAATGGCTTTGAGGTTTAGCGACATCTGTAGACTTGGAATACAGCCAATATCATTAGCATCCCATCCAAAAGTAGCTGACTCCTCATACAACATTTTCGTCACAACTCTTTGCTGTTCCTCTGTAAGGTGGTTTACATCAACTGGTGGATGCCAAAGTAGTGTCGAACAGTTTGGAGTAGGAGGGGGAGTGGTGACACTCTGAATCTTTGTATCTCTGTTTGGGAGTGAGTCAGTTTCAACAATTTTTTTGATGGGCTGGATGATGCCAATCAAAGATTTTTGAGGCAGAATAATGTCATGTTTTGTCTGGTTTCCTAGAGGCAAGTTTACATGAGGGGTTCTCCCCATCTGGACTTCAAAGAGACCCTCACCTATATCTAGCTGTTGTAGCTGTGGGCAGATTTCCTGAGGCTCAAACAACACTAAAGAGTCACAAGGGTCAAGCTGAGGTGGTACTCTACATTTTACCCAGGTCACCAGCTGGGATGACTCTGTCTTTCTGACCTATCCTCAAGCGTCCCTGAGCTGAAACAGTTTTTTTGGTCCGTACAAAATGTACAATGGTCTGTGCTGTGTCATAGGGATAGACATTGCTCCACCTAATAAGCGGGTTAAAGTGGGAGCTAGTCTTTCTGGTTTTCCTTGGATTACCACTTCCACCACATTGAATCCCAAAAGTGGCATCTCTAAGGGTAATGAGCTCACCAGGAAGGGCACACTGATTGATAACTTTGGGTCTTCATTTCCTGGTAAGTTCACAGTTCAAAGGGGATTTGTTCTTCATTCACTGCCTATACTTCATTACTTCATTAAGTGTAAACAGGTATTTCAATTTCAGACAGTTCTCTGTGGTGGTATTTCTTAAGACCCCTTTCTGCAGTGGATTTTTAAAACATTGCCTCGCTAGGGGGCAGTAAAAACCAAAACCCA
Source organism: Paratilapia polleni (assembly GCA_015106735.1). Lineage (NCBI taxonomy): Eukaryota > Metazoa > Chordata > Actinopteri > Cichliformes > Cichlidae > Paratilapia > Paratilapia polleni. The sequence continues at coordinate 14,502 of VUQI01039765.1, read as the reverse complement.
GTAAGCACCTTATGTTTCGTTTCAAAATGATCACAACGTAGCTGTCGTGGAATAAAACTTAGGTATAATACCAACTGTCTGCTTACAACATGAACTCCATTGCCCACTGACTGTGTATGAACCATAGACAGTATAAAAAAACAGATAAACAAGGTAACGTAAATGATGTTGACTGACACGCCTCCGACCAATCACATTGTTGCTGTTTTTTACTCCTCGTTTCGAGCCAATCAGCGCCGTGTATCAACCAGCCTCGACCAAGTGCGGTTGAGTCGACATTGTCGAACGTCCGTCCTGTCCAAAAACGTCAATGGAGCTCAGTTAGACTGGATGTTTACAGGTTGGACCTTCAAAATAAAAAGGCAGACATGCAGAAAGAGTAAAAAAAGAAAAAAAATGTATTATTCTTACTGACAGATAAGGGGTTTACGGCGTAGTAACACAAGAGAGAACTTGGTCCAAGACAAAACAAATCATATTTTCTAAAATTATTTAAAAATACTGAAATTTTACATCCACAAAATAATCTTCAAAGATGTCAACAAAAATAATCCCTTTTGCCAAAATCCTAATAATCCCTTTTGTGTAAGTGCAGAACAATTAAATGAAAAAGTCTTTCAAATTGTGTCTGAAAGAAACGGTTAAGTTTAACTTGATAAACTGTAAGCAAGATCTTATGTGACACACTTTTTATTGCTGATTAATTTTTCATGGGGTGGCTGCAACATTATTACACAAATATGTGTTAGTAAAAGAGTAAAATAATCAGTAGATTGCTATGGAAACATCTGTTTTGGAACCGCATTGATACATTGCAATTAAAGGCATAATAATGAGCTATAAATAAACCTTATAGATCAGGTACCAGCTAGTAATGAAGTTATTTTTAAAAACTTTTTTTTTTAAGCAACTGAATCTGTGTTTATGTGTTGCAAGTCATGTTTTTTTTTGTTTGTTTTTTATCTATTAAAATAAATACATTATTTATTCGATTTAGCAATTATTGTATATTTTAATATTATTAATAATATTTTTGATGCAAAATTTTCAGTTCAGTGGTTCAAATTGAACCTCTATCTTGCAGCCTGTAGTGTTGCCATAGTATAAAATAAAGTATAAACGGGTTGAGCGTTGCTTTATTTTGAAAAGCATGGCAGGAAGTTGTTTTGTCATTACGAGAGGCTTTGCGGCACCGAGCTTGTCTGAGCCTCCAGAAATGTAGATCCAGGAAGCTGTTCGTGTTCCTTGTATCCCTCGGTGTAACCTTATGGACGTTAATTTGTCGCGTCGCTTCGTCTCCGCTGTGGCCGGTGGAAATGTGGCCGCCCCTGACAGAAAAACACCGTCCGAGCGTCTGTCAGCGTTTTCCTAATTTTTCTCATTCAGACCTGGGGCACCATCGTTAAACTTTCAAAATGAGGATCTTCTTGTCTCTGCTGAAAAACAGCAACCCCAAAATCGAGTATTACTCCAGATTTTCGCCGTCTCCGCTCTCCATCAAGCAGTTCTTGGATTTCGGTGAGTAACGCGCCGCTGTCATCTTAAAGGAATAACCTGCGGATGAGGAAGGCCTGTTATTGTCTTGTGTTTTTATCATTTCATCAACCGCAGCTGTGGATTTCAAGAGTCACACGCAAACCCCAACTTATTAATAGAAGGAAACATTATACTTTCTTATGGTCAGATGCGGCGTTTGCTTGTAGTAAACCACCCCCAGCGGCACAAACAGAGTCTGACGGCTCTGCAGGGCAGTCCTCTGCTGGGGATTTGTTTACGTTGTAAACGTACTGACATGTTGCCTTATGCATCCCTGCAGGTACTTTCAGTTAGACTGGCACAACAGCACGTATGCAGTGGAGGGCGAACACCCCTGCTCCTGTTGCCAAGTAGCTCAGGAAGGCTTACTCATTTTTTCAGGGTTGCTGTAGCGTCTTAGTGAGGTGGTTTAAGAGCGTGAGTCACTGCATTATTAAATGAATAGTTTAAGGTATAAAATATGTATATATTTTGGTATTTAAATGTAATTTGTCTTGCTTTGTTTTCCCCCTCTAATAGAGCAGAACGTGTGGAAATTAAGTCATGACTGTCGGTCACAATGAGCAATAAGATGACAGTTATTAATGGTGTAGAAGCACTCAAGGCTTTTCTTAATCCATCTCTGATTAAAGACTGTCATGTCTGTTATGTAATTTGTTCTCACAGCTGTGGATTGGATGTGTGACAGGAACTGTGCTGCACTTGTTTGCATTGAGAAACACTGCTGGTACCAAGAGAGCCAAAAGATATCGGTGTATTTCACAGCAGAACAAATGAGACCGCATCCAAGGAGCACATGCTTCTTTGTTCTCACACATAAACTTCCCCATTTTTGCAGTTTATATTGCTGAGTCAGAGAAAGGCTTTCCCTCATTTCCTCCTGTCAGATCGTTTCAAGTTCCACCCTGAAGACACAAAAAAAACATCACCGTCTATTCTGTGTTGGAGTTTTGAGGTCACTCCCAGGACAACACCATATCTGCACTGTAGCAGACTCTTCTTTATGTTGTTTGACTTTTTCTTCCCCACTGTGTTATGGTTTTTCCCTTGCACACAAGAGAAGCTGGGCTGTTCTGTGAATTATAGTGTGGCCGGGTGAAGCAAACGCAGAGCTGAATGGTTGTTTTAATGAAAGCTTTCACCGCAGTAGATCTAAAACACGAATCCCTCTGACTTCTCTGTGACCGCCTTTACCCATTCCTTTTCACATGCAAATATGATTGATGATTTCCCTGTATAGTTATGCATAAACTGTTTGAGGTAATGCTGGCACACAGTGGATACAGCTGCAGCCATATGGCAAGGTTTAAGATATCAGGTTAAAGGTTGGATATTGAGACCAAGTGCTTCTCTTAGATGAGGCTGGCACACTTACTTTTTATACACCTTCTTATATGAAAGGTTGTCTTTCATTTGACATTATCAGTTGCTGGCAACTTTTCAATAATGAAGAATAAAACTGGAGGAAGTCACATTTGAATTCAAAAAGGGCTTTATGGGAGAGACAATAAAAGTCTTTGAATGTATTTCTTGGCAAGAAAAACTGTACCAGAAGCTCCACTTGAATGTGTTAGGTCCATAAGTTTTTAGACAGTGACACAATTCTTGTAATTTTTCATCTGTACACCACCATAGTGGATTTTAAATCAAACAATCAAGATGTGATTGAAGTGCAGACTTTCCCTTTTAATTCAAGGAGTTTAATAAAAGTTTTGCATTAACCAATAAAGTGCAAACCATTGGCTACACTCACAGGAAGGTTAGCTTAAACTTTGCCAGAAAACATCTGAAAGAGCCTGATGATGAAACTACAATTAATTTGTACCAGAATGATGGGAAGAGAAAAGTATGGAGAAACATGATGGAGGCAATGTTATGGGATGGGCGTGTATGGCTGCCAGTGGAGACTAGTGATTATTGATGATGTGACTGCTGATAGAAGCAGCAGGATGACTTCTGAAGTGTACAGGGCTATACTCCCTGCTCAGATTCAGCCAAATGCTGCAAAACTGATTGGACAGCACTACACAGTGCAAATGGATAATGATCCAAAGCTGCAAAAGCAACCCAAGAGTTTCTCAAGGCAAAGAAATGGGATATTCTTCAGTGGGCAAGTGAGTCAACTGATCTCAACCCAACAGAGCATGCTTTTCAGTTACTGAAGACAAATCTGAAGGCAGAGAGACCCACAAACAAGCAAGACCTGAAGGTGGCTCCAGTAAATGCCTGGTAGAGCATCTCATGGGAGGAAACACACCATTTGGTGATGTCCATGGGTTCTAGACTTGCAAATCTTGCAGCCTCTTCTCCCGCTCCCTCCTCTTTGGACTTGCCAATGCTGCCTTTCTTTGCTGCTTGCTCACCGTACGGCTTACGGGGCTTCTTCCTCAGACATGTCCTGGTGTAGCACTCTAGCTCTTTCATTGTGGATGGTTTGAGTGTCTCAAAGTCAATCTCAGTCTCCTCAGGGTTGATGTCCCTCAGTGAGGGCTCCTTGGACTGTATGATATGGACCACACGACCCAGCTTCTCGCCTGGCAACTTGATGTCGAGGCTGGGCTGGCGCCTCTCATCATACGTCATGGGCACAATCTCTTCCTCTTCCTCTGAGTCATAGTGCAGTAGCATGGAACTGCCCAGTGGGGGGTAGAAAGGCTTCTTTGAAGTCTTGTTGTTCTAGTTACTCTTCTTCCCCTGGCCTGTCTTGGCCTGGGAGCTTCCTGCTTTGGCAGATTTGCTCTTCAGCAATTTGCTGGGCATCTTCCATTCCTCAGAGCCTTGCATTGATTGCAAATGATTTTCATCCAAGTATTAAAAACAATCCTTATATGTATTTATTTATATATTTAGAACTCTGCAGGCTCTTTTAGATGTTTTTTTTTTTTTTGGCAAAGTCTAATCTGACCTTCTTGTTCTTGAGTGTAACCAGTGGGTTTCCACCTTGTTGTGAACTCTTTGTGTTTACATTTATGAAGGCATCTCTTGATTGTAGTCCTTCAGTGATACGCCTACCTCCTTGAGAGTGTTCTTGACTTGGTTAGATGTTGTGAAGGGTTTTTCTTTGCCGTGGAAATAATTCTGCGATCGTCCACTTCAGTTCTCTTCTGTGGTCTTTCAGACCTTTTGGTATTTCTGAGCTGGCCAGTGCATTCCTATTTTTTAAGAATAACCAGATTGTTGATTTGGTCACTGCTAAAGTTTTTGCTGTCTCTCTGATAGGTTTATTTTGGTTTTTCAGCCTAATGATGGCCTCCTGCACTTGCATCTACATCTCTTAGGACCTCATATTGGTAATTCCAGTGAAAATTGCCAAATGCAAGTTCAACACTTGGAATCAACCCCAGATCTTTTATCTGCTTAATTTGTCATGGACTAATGAGGGAACAGGCATCACCTGGCCATGAAACTGCCTGTCAGTCAATTGTGCAGTTACTTTTGAGCCTTTGAAAATGTGGGATTGTGTATAAAAATGGCTGTAATTCCTAAACAGTTAATGCAGTTCTAAATATTGATTTACAATCCTCTGTGCTGGTGTACAGAGGCAAAATGACTGTGTCGCTGTCCAAAAACGTATGGACCTAACTGTACCTCTCACTTGTGTTTCCCTCAGGCAGGGACAATGCGTGTGAGAAAACATCCTTCATGTTCCTGCGTAAGGAGCTGCCTGTGCGGCTGGCCAACACCATGAGAGAGGTCAACCTCCTCCCTGATAAACTGCTTACCCAGCCCTCCGTCAAACTAGTGCAGAAATGGTAAGACGCTCCCTCCGGAAATGCACTTTGTATGGCTGCCAGAGGATAACTTTTATAGTGTTATTAAAAGGTTTATAGTAGTATTGTTAAGAAGCATGTGTAAATGTTGCCTTTTGACCCCTGTTTGTTTTATTAGGTACATGCAGAGCTTTGTGGAGTTGCTGGATTATGAGAACAGAAAACCAGAGGACCCTCATACTCTGAACGAGTGAGTGAATGTTAGCTTTATAATAACGGTTAATAACCACACTATGTACAGTAAATAAAGCTTTACAACACCCAGCTGTTGTATACTTCTGTCATTATGACTAGAGTCCCTCTTATACTGCAGCTAATCCTCTTAGTACACATAGATCCCTGCTGATTGCCCAGGTAACACTATATTTATGCAAAAACAATGGCCCTCTGTTAAACAGCCATGTATCACTGATAAACATGGAGAAGAATGTGGTTAGGCCTTTCTGTTTAGAGAACACATTTCCAAGAATTGTTCAGTTCACTGAAAGTTAAATAACAATGCTGAACCTCATTCTAGCCACGCATTTTGCAGTAACTCAACAAAAAGCAAATAAATAATGGTTGCATTTAAAGTTCTGCCTTATTGTTTGTGCACTATAAAATATTTCTCTTGTAATTTTATGTTTAGTTTCCTGGAGCTCTTAATTGAGATCCGCAACCGTCACAATGACGTGGTTCCCACCATGGCTCAGGGGGTCATCGAGTACAAAGAGAAGTTTGGCTTTGACCCCTTCATCAGCAGCAACGTTCAGTATTTCCTTGACCGCTTTTACACCAACCGCATCTCTTTCCGCATGCTCATCAACCAGCACAGTGCGTCTCCAAATAAAACGTATATCTCATTTAGCTATTCAGACCTTTCTGTGCAGATAAATTTTATTTCCATGTCTTTGTGTTCAGCACTCCTTTTTGGTAACGATACCAACCCAGCCCATCCAAAACACATAGGCAGCATTGATCCAAACTGCAACGTGGCAGAAGTTGTCAGGGGTAAGTTCAAGAGTTATTTAAAACGATCAGTTTAACCTACATCCAAATTGAGCTCCTCCTAATGCTGTAATTCTTTATTATGCTGCAACCATCAAGTCAGAGTTTGAGCAGCAGTGTATTCTCTCTGTGTGGAGAATATTTTGTTATCTATGGTTCTGACTGTTTTCTACTGAGCAAATATATTCATTCTTCTCATGAGAAGCGGGGTTAGCTTCGTTTTATATCACACCAGCCACTCTCTGCAATGACACAGATCAAACAAAAGAGTATCAATTTTGCTGAGTGGGTTGTTTACATAATGATAATTTTAAAGGAATTCCAACAGTGTGGATCCAGTGCTGCACTTTCAGTGACCCAACAAGGGACAGAAGCTACATTAGTGACCTGTAAACTAAACACTGTACATATGCACTGTTCTGACTTATCTTGTTTTGCCTCTTCCATCAGATGCTTATGACACTGCCAAGATGCTGTGTGAGAAGTACTACTCGGCTGCTCCCGAGCTCAAGATTGAAGAGTTTAACAGTAAGAGAGCTTTGTGCTTTTGTGCATTTATGCATTTAACCGTTCTCCTCTGTAATCAGTCACAGCGCTGTAAAACTGTTACCCAGTCTGCTTAGAGCTTGTGGGCACAGATTGGCTCCAGACTTGGTCCTGTAATGATTCACGACCTCATTTACTTCAAAAGAATCAGCTTTTTAGTGTGTGCTTAATCTTCCTACTCCTTTCCTTTCTAGTGAAGGCTCCCAAAAGGCCCATCCAAGTGGTGTATGTGCCCTCTCATCTATTCCACATGTTATTTGAGCTCTTTAAGGTAGGCAGGCCAGTGTCAGTGCCCCTAACCTGACTAGCCCAGCTCTAATTAAATGCAATTAAACTGTAACATGACTATAATTCTTTAAGGACTGCTGCTGAGCTGAGTTAATGAACTCTTTGAGTGTTTGCAGAACTCCATGAGAGCAACAGTAGAGCTTCATGAGAACAATAAAGAGGGATTACCACCAGTAAAGGCAAAAGTCACTCTGGGTAAAGAGGATCTCTCAATAAAGGTAAATTAGACACGTGCATTATTATAGAAATATTTAGTAGCATTTGAGCTTTTTTGTCTTATTTAATCGCATCATCTGTCCCCTTTGTGATCTTTAGATCAGCGACCGAGGAGGGGGAGTTCCTCTGAGGAAGATAGACCGTCTTTTCAACTACATGTACTCCACTGCACCGACGCCAAGCCTGGAGCCAGGGGCTGTCCCGCTGGTACACTCACCCAATAAAATCAAATCAGTATTGACCCTGGAGACCAAAAGCCTCTTTTAGCTAATACATTTTTATATATGACATGACACTGAATTTAAGTTATCTCCTTTTTCAATACAGGCTGGTTTTGGCTACGGTTTACCAATTTCCAGGCTGTATGCCCGATATTTCCAGGGGGATCTGAAACTGTACTCTATGGAAGGAGTTGGCACGGATGCTGTCATCTATCTGAAGGTGAAGGGAGCTATCCAAATTTGGAAGCATGTTGCAATGATCTGAGAGACATGATACAGATGGGTGATGAATTAAAGGAAAAACCCAAACCCTTGACCCCTAAAGTGCCTCAGTTATGCTGTGGCGGGCATTGAGCTGGCATGGTTTGGGATTACTTCTCCCCTGCTGTTCAGGCTTTCCTATCCCAGGATTTTTACCTACCATGATTACCTGCATCACCTGAGTGTTTTGTCACAGCGCCTGAGACACATTAATGGGGGAAAAAAAATTATGCTCAATGTTCTGTGTCACATTTTGTGACTCGGGTTGCAACCTCTCCACACTGACAGCTGACAGCAAAGAGGTGGCACTGGAGATGGTAAACTCAGGTGAAGTGAATGTGAAGTGACAGTTGACAGCAACTGCCAATAAGAGTTTCTTTTTTATGACTGGGTGCATTTATCAAGCTTAAATATGTAGAAAATGTATATTTTTAACTCCACCAGATGTTGTACACACATCACATCTGGTCAGAACTTTCAGAATAAAATCAGGATGCAGATATGTATAAGCTGGGCTTTGAGCTTGGAGTTGAAGTCTTTGCATCCAGGCAGCCATATCCCCAACTAATCATGTGATCACATGAGTTCTACTAAATCTGGAGGGAGAATTGTGATTTAGATTGTGGATTCTGCCCCAAAACATGATCTTTTGGACAAATGGCTCACCTCTACTGCTGGACAGTGCTCTCCACTAGCATTATCAAAATCCTCAGTGAGGAAATAACTTTTGAAAGACAGGCGTTCCATCCCTCCTGTAGACTTCTGGACTCTTGGAGAATCATTGCCAAGATGCATTGAAGCTAACTGAACAACACACAGTGACCTATGACCTTTCTAAGACACGTCATGTTGGTTTTTCCTGTAATTTGACACCCTTCTGTAACTCAGAGTTGAAAGAAATATTAAAATTTGGGGAATACGCTTAATCATTTGTTTTTTTTTTTCTAAGAGATGAATGAAAAGATCCCACTCTCAAACCTGTCTGTTAGGTATGCTGTTGGAGTCAGGAGATACTTACCATAACATAGCATAGCTTCCCTGATTTTGTTGTAAGTTTAAAAAAAAAAAAAGTTTTTGTTTTTTAATGGACTATCTCCGAAGTTTACGTTTATGTCCATAAGTTTTTGCACAGTGTGAACTTAAAAACAACTGCCTGTGTTCACCATCGCAGAGGATTTTAAATCAAACAATCAAGATGTGATTTAAGTGACTTTCAGCTTTACTTCAAGGGGTTTTACAAAATCTTTGAATTAACTCTTAAGGAATTACAGCCATTTTTACACACAGTGCCCTGGACAAACTAACATAATTTTAAAAAATAATGATTGTTTTTAATCCTTTGCAGTCAATGACTGAGTGAAGTCTAGAACCCACAGACATCACCAAATCTTGTGTTTCCTCCCTTAAGATGCTCTGCTAGATCTTTACTGCAGCTGCCTTCAGCTGCTGTTTGTTTGTGGGGTTTTCTGCCTTCAGTTTTGTATTTAATAACTGAAAAGCATGCTCTGTTGTTTAGAGATCAGCTGACTCACTTGGCTATTGAAGAATATCCCATTTCTTTGCCTTGAGAAACTCTTGGGTTGCTTTTGCAGTATGCTTTGGATCATTATCCATTTGCACTGTGAAGCGCTGGCTCATTAGCTGAATCTGATCAGAGTATAGGTCTGTACACTTGAGAATTCATGCTGCTACTTCTGTCAGCAGTCACATCATCAATAAACACTAGTGGCCCACAGTTTTTTGTTGTAAACCCTCTGTATTTACATTCTCTTGACTGTAAACCTTGACAGTGATACGTCTACCTCTTCGAGAGTGTTCTTGACTTGTTTAGATGTTGTGAAGGGTTTTTCTTAACCATGGAAATAATTCTGCAATCATCCACTTCAGTTGTCTTCTGTGATCTTTCGGGCCTTTTGGTGTTACTGAGCTGGCCGGTGCATTTATTCTTTTTTAAGAATAACCAGATTGTTGATTTGGTCACTGCTAAAGGTTTTCCTGTCTCTCTGACAGGTTTATTTTGGTTTTTCAGCCTCATGATGGCCTCCTGCACTTGCACTGACATCTCTTAGGACCTCATTTCTCAGTTCCTGTGAAAAGCTACCAGATATAAGTTCAACACTTGGAATCAACTCCAGATCTTTTATCTCTTAATTTATCATGAAATAACAAGGGAACAGGCCTCACCTGGCCATGAAACTGCAAGTTAGTCAATTGTGCAGTTACTTTTGAGCCTTTGAAAATGTGAGATTGTGTATAAAAATGGCAGTTAATGCAACACTTTTGTTAAACCCCATGAATTAAATTAAGTCTGCACTTCAATCACATCTTGATTGTTTGATTTAAAACCCTCTGTGGTGATGTACAGAGGCAAGATTACAAAAAATGTGTCATTGTCCAAATAATTATGGATCTAACTGTATTAGTCAACATGTAATATACTGACTTATATACTGTTTGTTAAAATGACAAGTTGTGATTTTAGACCACTAGTAGTCCACATGTTGGTAGCCTTGCTGGCTTCCACTGGTACTGTAAGAATGAAACATTATGTAACACAAAGCAAAACTTAATATTTGTCAATTTATCAATAATATTTATCAATATTTGGGGTGGCTTCCAGCATTTAAGTCTTTAAGATAAGCTAAGATAATCTTCTCCAGCTCCTGCAGCTCTTGGAAAGTAATTAAATAATAATAACTCCTCCATCAAAGAAAAATCATAGTTGTTTTTCCTTGGCTCATGTGTTTTATTTCTTTATTTAAAGGCTCTGTCCAGTGAGTCCTTTGAGCGCCTGCCTGTCTTCAACAAGTCGGCGTGGCGACATTATAAGACAAGCCCCGAGGCGGACGACTGGAGCAACCCCAGCAAAGAACCACGTGATGCCAGCAAGTCCAAATACAAAGCCAATAGATAACTCTGTCCAGCTCGCTAGCAAAGCCTTCCAATGGGAGCCAAAATGCCTGCACTGTGCGTAGAGCATGTACGATGAAATGTTGCCCTTGGGTAAACGCCTGGTTTAGGATCAGACCTGCTTTTACATTCCAGTTGTTAAAAGTTTTGAAAGGATGGATGACCTCGACTAGTATCCGTACCCAATGGCAATGGCCTTCATCAGCGTAGCTTTCATTGTTGTGGCATCACCACTGGCTGTAAGATAGGGTTTAAAATGAACCTCTTCCAAATCATAGACCCCCAGTGTCTGACCCATTATAAATAACTGGTTATTCTGGTGAACATTTACAAACTCCATTTCTCACATTTCATTTAGAGCAGCTCTGCTCTCTCTCCCTCTGTCTCATGCACTTTGGCCTGCTGCTGACTAGGCTGCTGCTCTGTACAGCTGAATAAGCCCTCCAGCTGCTGATTGAGTGTCTTTCTCACTATCACTAAAGGCTTGGATTCAGTTTCTTTCTCACAAAACACAAGCAGAGTCAGGAGAGGGGGGCTAGTTTCAGTGCAAGTTAGAATAGGAGGAGGTTTCACTTCCTTCCTTTTGGATACACTCTTGACTGAACGCACAATTAGGCCAGTGTGCCATTGGCATAAAGACTTGTTTTGGTTGCTCTCCGTTTTAGCCTGGGAAAATGAAAGCGTAGATTATTTTTAGAGGAGAAAATAATAGGAAGCAACGGATCAAGTGTACACTTTATTTTTAAAGATCTAGAAGTCAGGGTTCTATTTAATGCTAAAGAGAGAAGGCCTTACTTCCGGAAATGTATGGCGTATTTATTGTTTTAAAAAGTCTGCCTTTGAAGGCTGGAACTTGAAGAGCATTTAAAAAGGGAGAATGTTAGAAGTGGAAGTCGAGCATCTTTCACTTTATCTTACACTTGTTTAGCTTTACTCTTAGAGGATAACCAGCCACCTACAGACCACTGACAGATGGTACTAACCCTCATCAAATATTTCTGCTTTGTGTCCTGATATAACCACTACTAAAGGACCAGCTGAGAATCTCTCATCACTGTGATTCAAGTGATAGTAGCTATTATCATCATTATTAGTTCTGAAGTTTTCAAAAGCAATGATTATGAGAGACCTAGCTTGAATACTCATGAAATACTTAGTTAATCTGACTTGTTCATCAATATAATGTACTTTAATGGGGTTTTGTTTAATGCATCATTTGTCACCTCAGCAAAACACCAGATCAAGAAAAAGGGCAGAGTTATTATAGTAACAGTACCACAGTTGTCATTTTCAGCCACACCAGCACCGTGTATTGTAGAAACCCTCACGAAGAGGGATAGACCTGCTGCTAACTGGGACTATAAAAAGCAGGATCGCAGCGTTTATTTCTACATTTCTTAATTTCGTCCTGCAAACGCTGCCGACCTGCAATGGTAGATAAACAACTTGCTCACAGCTTGGACTTGTTTTCCTAACAATGCTTCATCCAGTCAGCCTTGTGTCTCCTTTATGGTCCTACTAACACTTACATTCTTCTGAGTTTGAACAAAGTTTTTGCATTTTAAAAAATGTGCTTTTGCTTTTTTTTGCTTTTTTTTTTTTCCCAACATGAGTGGAAATAACTGAATTAGCAGCTAAATGTGGGAGTTGATACCTGACAGGGTTTGACCTTATTTATACGAAGAGATTGTGCACTGTTTGCTTTTTTGCCTTTGGCACTAGCACATAATTGCTTTTATCTGTCTTTTAGTGATTGTAAGTTTTTAACTTTATTTTTCCTTATTTATACAATAGGAAATCATGTGGAACACAGTTGAGTGTTTGGATAAGTCGGCGGAGGAAAATGTGGTCAAAGGAGCAGAGCCTCCTGGGCACTGAAATTTTGCATCAAACCATCCTCTTTTTTTTTCCCTTTTTTTTTTTTTTTGGCTCATGGATCGTTTCCGTTCAGGAGCTTTTTTTTGTGCACTTTACTAATCCTACATGTATATTTTCACCACATGTAGCTTTCATACAATTATTTCAGACCTCTATCAGGAACTAATTAAATCAGGTCAGATCCCAGGTCAGGACTTACTAATAGTAACTTCATTTTTGGAACTACTAAAAAAGGCCAAACTTGAAATGAGACATGGCTCAAACCTGGATTTATTAAAAGCGTATGGTGGGAATTTTCCACCAATCTGAAGTGACTTCCATTGCTCATCTCTTTTTCACCTGATGTGAAAAGAAAGAATAAGTCAGTGTGGAAAGATTCACTGTAAATTTTCATCACTGCCAATGCCTTTGTAACCTGCCAGTCTGACTGATACTCACTGACAAACCTGCTGTAGAGGAAGAGCTGTGTTATAGGTTAGTGGTTGATGTGCAGGTCAGCATGGACCTGTTGGAGACCAGTCACCTAAAATCCACATCTTGATCAAAATTATACTTCCAGTTTCCATGATTTAGAGAAATGAGGATCTTCTTCTTTTAGTAGTTTACTGTTAAAGACCGTCTCTGTGGTAAGGGTATTTTAGAAAACATTCTATAAATATATATAATATGTATGCTGTACATCCAGTGTGATCAGTGTGTTTTCCATCCTACTGTACATCCAGCTTAAATACTGTATTTGTACCCACAAATTCCTGGATAGGAGGCGGTCATGCAGCAATGTGAAACCTCCACATAGACCAAAAATGTTTTAGAATGGTCTTAGAATGTGCTTCAGCATGATTCAACTTACCAACTGTCAAACATCACAATAAAAGAGAATTGCTGTTGTGTGTGATCAGTGTGTTCAGTTTTTATCCATGTTGTAACCAGATTTTTTTTATCACAAGAAAAAAAAACAGATCCACACCACATATAGCACAAATATTTACAGTGCTGAGTTGCTGATCGGACACACAATGCAGGGATCATTCTGGTTGGATGATTACATTAAACAGTTCAGGCATCTGTTTTGGTGAATTACTTTTGGCATTTGAATCTTATGTAAAGGTCTTGCCTGAAATTGATTTACACACATTTCACCTACAGTCTTATGAAAAAGAAAGTGCAGTTCTAATGTTTTACATATTGGGACATAAACAACGGCACATGACATTACACAGTGTCATTATTTATTTAACAAAATGCAGAATCAGTATGTGGAAAAACAAAGTATACCCCATGATTCAGTAGCTTGTAAAGCCATCTTCAGCAGCAACAGTTGGCAGGCGTTTGTTTATGCACAGCTCTCTTAAGGTTCCACCACAGCATTTCTATCAGGTTGAGGTCTGGACTTTGACTGGGCCACTGCAACACTTTGATTCTTTTCTTTTTCAGCCATTCTGTTGTAGATTTGCAGCTGTGCTTGGGATCTGTCATGGGTTTTGAGTTATATTCTATATTCTGTTGAGTTTAGAGGATGGTTTTGTGTTCTGTATTCTGTTTAGTTCAGAGGATGGTTTTGTATTCTGTTCTCCAGCCTCCCGTGTTCCCCGTGTCCGTTCATTCTGTGGTTTCTGTTCAGTTATAATTTCAGTGTTCTCCTGCCTCTGTCTCCCCTGAGTTAAGTTTACTTCTTCTCTGTTTAGTTGTGTCTGGTTTCCAGTTTTATTTTGACGGTCTCGTGTCTCTTGTTCATTGTATTTAGTTTCGCTTCCTTTGTCTCGTCAGTGCTGATTTAGTTCACCTGTGTCTCATCCTCCCTGATGTGTGCCCAGCTGTTCCCTGTTCCACTCGTTACCTCCCTTGTATATTTAAGTCCTCAGTTTGCTTCTGTTCCTTGTTGCGTCGTA